>JAOBSW010000073.1:0-108507 GCA_026214975.1 Gentiana macrophylla | reverse complement strand
TAAAATCTTCCAAGAATAGGTTTAGGCAATATTCTTGAAGCACCAATTGTATCCCAATAAAATGGGCAAGCAATGATGAGGTAGAAGAAGATGCATAGAAGCGCCTCCAAAGCTAGAAAAATTGGTTGATTCCATTGTTGATGAATTGAAAGAAATCAACCTCGACACGAAGGACGAGCCTAGGCCAGTATATATCGACACTCTTCTATCCCCGAAAAAAGAGCACAACTCTCCGTCAAAAACGGGATCACATTCGGTCAAGAAAGCTCAAAGGAAAGCGTGACTGGATCTTGGCCCTCATCAAATTGTAGAGGAGGACCAACATATCGGAGCCGGCTTCATCCGCAGTTAAATACCTTATGTGGATCTCAAACATTGTTCCGGTAAGGAAAAGAAATGACAAAGTTGTGCTTGTGTCTACTTTGAAGAGTTGATCAATGCTTGTCCAAAGATGATTTCCTTCGCCCAATCACCGAACTCGTGGTGGATAAAACTACAAATGAGGTGTTATCCATTATGGATAGGTCATCCGGCTATGAATAAATTCACATTTCTCCAAAAGATATAGAACTCGCCGTTTTCCGCATGCCTAAAAGAACCGCTGCTACAAGGCGGGGCCTTTTGGATCGAAAAGATGTTGGAGTCACCTACCAGTGTACCATGAAAAAAAGAAAAATTGATGACATGTTGCATCAATATGTTAAGTGTCATGGTTAAAGAAAAAAAAAGACGGTCACTTGCGCGGATTCGAAACATGTGTTTGAAAGACTTGGGAGACTTTAACTCAAATGAACCCTCTCAAATAGCATTTGAGGTAAGCTCAAGAAAATTCCTCGGTTTCATCATACACTATCGAGGAGTTGAGATAGTTCAATCCAAAGTTGATGTCGTCATAAAGATGCCCGCCCGACCTTCGCAACCTCCATGAGTTTGGAATCTTGCAAGAAAGGCTCGCCTACTTGCGACAATTTACATCAAACATTGTCGGAAGATGTCAAACAATTCAACCACTTGGTGAAAAGAGAGTCTCATGTGAATATAATGAGTCATGCAAGAAAGTCTTTGAAAACTTCAAGGCATACTTGGCAAAAACTTCAGTCTTGGTGGCAACTACTAACATGAAGCATTTTCTTCTTTGCATCACGATATAAGCCATGCCATACTCGCTAGTCAATGGTTTTAAGACAGTTCATCCACATGAGCAACAAATCCCTCAATAGGGATTTCCATCCAAGAAAGAATCACATATGAGGAAAATGCTCTTCTTCTCTTACAGGAGTTAGAAGCTTTAGATTGAAAGTGGCGACAAGCTCATCAAAATCCTGATGCCTGCCCAGCCTTCTTGTCCAAGTCATTCAACAAGATGGAGTGCCCACAGCTATTCCAGATAAAAATTCAGTGCTTGTCTTATGAAGACCTGCCATAATGACATACAAAACCAAAACAAGTTCAAATAAAAATGAGACGGCCCCCATGTTGTTCGGGAGTTCAGAAAAATGGAGCATACAAGTTGATAAAGATGGTAAAATTCAACCAAATCAACAGCAAGTTCCTCAAAATGCTCTATGCCAAAAGGAAAAATGGTCACAGGCACGAGCTTAAACTGCGCTACACTCATCAAATAAGATGAAATATAAATGCTCCTAAGCACGAGCTTAAACTGCTTCATACTCATCAAATGAGATGAAATATAAATGCTCCTAAGCACGAGCTTAAACTCCGTCATACTCATCAAATGAGATGAAATATAAATGCTCCTATGCACGAGCTTAAACTGCATGATACTCATCAAATAAGTTGAAAAAAATGCTTCTAAGCACGAGCTTAAACTGCATTACACTCATCGAATGAGTTAAAAAAATGAACTACGTTTGACTTGATTCATAGAGAAATCTCTAAGGTACGTAGGCATCTTGGGAAGTTACTCTAATTTCAGTCATACCAAAAGAAATGAAGGTCCTTCATACAAGAAAATGGCCCTTATACAAAAAATAGAAAGAAAACTTGAAAGGGTAGAATACTTTTCTTTCTTATGAAGTGGCAGTGAGCCTCCCAGCAATGTCGTTTTGAAATTGCCGCGAGTGATTGATGCAGAAGAGGCAGAGGTTCCGTCAGCTGCACACATTAAGAGGCTCTTCACTCGAATGAACTTTGTTGGTAGCCTTATTGAGTGATGGATTTGATGTCAAAAGCCTTACGTTTTCTATCATGGCACACACGCTCTTCGCATATTTTTCAAGTTGATGGCATGAAAGTCCCCTCAAGAAATTTTGGCACCGGAGATTAAACTTCATTTTCTCCAACATTCGCGTACGAGTAATGATTCTTCTTGGTCTTCCAAAGCACCAAGAGGGCATAATAATCGACGAAATGCTTCGGGGAGTTGAAAATAAGCATAGATCCGGAGATTCCCGAATAGGTTAAGGAAAGCATCATGGACATTGGAAGAATCCTTTCTACACTCCGCACCATTAGCTGAATGAGGATCTCGGTAGACCAACAACAAAGCTAAGGGTAGACACAAGGAAAATGACCTCAACTTGTGGACCGGTTCACCCTGTAAAGGTCTAGGCTCACAGGAAAGCGGCGATGCTTCTGTATCATAGGAAGATGGAGCATCAAACTCGATGGTGAGGCATATTCGGAGCTTGATCCCAGTTTCCATAGTGGAATGATCATGATGAAGCACAAGAAGACACCTCTCGTCGTCTCGTGTAGCCTTTTTTCATTGATGCCATCTGGTTGTCTTATGCAGGGTGGAACAACTAAACTACCTCGCTCGCGTTCTTGACTTGTGATCTGTCTGGATGTGCAATGCATGGTAAAGTCACTCATTACGCCACTCGCGTCCTTGATCAGCTGGATGACTGGATATGCTACGCAGGGTGGTGTCACTAGGTACCCCACTCACGTTATTGACTGTCTGAATGTTTGGATCCTCTACCCTGGGTGAAGTCACTAGGTACCCAACTCGCGTCCTTAATCGGCTAAGTGTCTCTGAATGTGCTACGCAAAGTGGAGCAACTAACTACCCCACTCGCGTCCTTGGCTGGCCGTGATGCAAGCAACCAGGAAACAGAATCTGCCAAAAAAAATCAGAGGCCGAAAGAATTTTTCTTCAATGGTTGACGCATTTTAAAGAAGCACATGGACAAAGTCAGCAGTTACCAAAATAAAGGAAAGAAAAAAAGAAGGTCGAGACTTGTCGCTACGGTAAAATTTACCGGGACAACAACAAGCCTCGAGGGGGCATTTGTAGGTATAAAAATTTTATGTGACATATTATATATGTCACATATTATATAAGTCCTAAAATTAAATTTATTTTTTTATTATGTCCTATATAAAATATTAGGAAGTAATATAATAAAATAATAGTAATTATAATCTCTTAAAAAATTAGAGATTTAGTTAATTTGTAATAAATGGCTATATAAGTATAAATGTGAACATTATATATGTCACATACTACATATGCCATTAAATCCAAATATTATTTCCTACAATAAATATTAGGAGATGATATAGAATTATTCAAATCAAATCGCTGAAACATATTAGTAAGTAATTTAATTGATTTGTAATAAATGTCAATCTTCTAAATATTGTTGGAATCAATCAAGAGTCTAGACGCATTAAATGCAAATCAATCAGGAGTCTAGACGCATTAAATGCAAATCAATCTATAGTGTGGACGCAATAACTGTGTGTGAATGCATTAAATGCAAATCAATTCAAAAACTCTCATCTACCACTATAAATAGAAGGCCTTGGTCATTTACAAAAACACAGAAACACAGAAGACGTACAGAAGAAGAACAAGCACAAGGAAGAGCATAGAAGCTGGGGAGAAGTCCCAGCATCTTCAAGCATCGAAGATCTTTCGATAAATCCTCGAATTGAAGTTCTTCAAGAAAGATAGAAGATCGAAGAGCTTCTTCAAGCTTCGAAGATCTCCCAAGAATTCCTCAAAGTTCTTTAAGAAAGACAAGAAGATCGAGGAGCGTCTTCAATACTCGAAAATCAACACAAAGGCGGAGCTCTTCAACAAGGCGTCTTCAACACTTAATGATGAACAAAAGGCGAATCTCTTCAACAAGGCGTCTTACACACTTGAAGAACAACACAAAGACGGAGTTCTTCGACAAGGCATCTTCAACACTTGAAGATCAACCCAAAGTCAAGAAAGGCGAGAAGATCAAAAAACGTCAGCAATGCCGGAACAAGTCGTCTTCAAAGTTCTTCAAGAAGATGAAGAACATCAAAGCTTCAAAGCACCGTGAAAGATCGTCTTCAACATCGAAGATCTTCCGCAGAGTCGAAGCCCATCAACTAGGAGATTGAAGGAAATACAAAGTATTCATTCAAGTCTTCGTCAATGTCAAAGTTCTCTCGCCATATCCGGGAGTTCATCAACACACCAACAATTGGTGAAGAAGATGGGGAGAAAGCATAAAGACCTCAACTCAACACCCGTGGAGAAGATTGAAAGAGTAACAAAGAAGCCTCCAAGTCATCTCCAATAACAGAAGATCATCCTCCAAATTCGGAGTTCTTCAATAAATAGAAGATCTAAGAAGCAACAAAGGAGTCTTCAACTTCTTCAACAACATTTGAAGGTCATCCGCCATATTCGGAGTTCTTCACCAATATTTGAGGATCATCCGCCACATCTGGATTTTTTCACCAACATTCGAAGCTCGTCCGCCATATCCGGAGTTCTTTAACAATCGAAGGTCTTCCGCCATATCCGGGAGTTCATCAACACAACCACAATTGGTTAATAAGTTAGAGAAAAAGCATCAAGCCCTCTGCTCAACCACCACGGAGAAGATTCAAGGAGTAACAGAGAAGCCTCCATGTCATCTTCAACAACCGTAGATCATCCGCCACATCCGGAGTTCTTCAACAAAGAGAATATCTAAGAAGCAACAAAGAAGTCTTCAAGTTCTTCAACAACATTTGAAGGTCGTCCGCCATATTCGGAATTCTTCAACATTCGAGGATCGTCCGCCACAACCGGAGTTCTTCACCAACATTCGAAGCTCGCCCGCCATATTCGGAGTTCTTCAACATTCGAGGATCGTCCGCCACATCCGGAGTTCTTCACCAACATTCGAAGCTTGCCTGCCATATTCGGAGTTCTTCAACATTCGAGGATCATCCGCCATATCCAGAGTCTTTCAACAAAGGAATTCTTCCCAACAAATAGGAGGTGCACTACTAAAATCCGAGACCAAGTCCTGGCGACCCTTGGAGAAATCAAAGGAGAGGATCAACGAAGCACGAAAGCATCCAAATCATCTCCAACAAAGGAAGACCGTCCGCCATACCCGGAGTTCTTCTGCAAATCCAACATTCTTCCTAAAAAATCGGAAGAGTATCGAAAAACTCCGAGAACAAGTCCCGGCGACCCTCGGAGAAACTAAATGAGAAGGCCAATGAAGCACGAAAGCATCCAAGTCATCTCCAGCACATGAAGATCATCCGTCATATCCGGAGTTCTTCCACAAATCTAGCATTCTTCCAAACAAATTGGAAGATTATTTACAAAGCCTGAGAACAAGTCCCTGCGACCCTCGGCGAAATCAAAGGAGAATTAAAGGCATCTAGTAGATTTAGGGATTTTGTTAAAGATTGTACCCACTCATATTTTGAAATTAATAAAATTATATTTATTCCAATTTTCTTATCTTTATTTTTAATTTAATTACAGGATAACGAAATTTGCGTTACAGATGTTTCCGGGGCTCATTCTTTTTGTGTAACCAATATCCATTAGTTGTATTCATAAAATCTGCAATCACTTGCTTTTAATGCAATAAAACATTTTTGAACTTACATATGTACATATTCTCTCTCTGATGTTTAAGGCGGCCCTTTCGATACATCCACAATATTAATCTTCTCTTAGTAATACATCATCCGTGGATAGCACTTTTTTTCTAGTATTTTATGTGTGTGTATATATATATATATATATATATATATATATATATATATATATATATATATATATATATATATCTTATATTATATTTTAGAGCAAATAAATGTCAATTAGCCCTTTTGGCTAATTGACCCAACCCAAACCCGGGTTTTCAAAATAATTATATAAAAAAACAACTAAATAACGGCTAATACCCGCATCTGCATCCTCCACTCACGTTATTTTTTAAATTTTTTTATTACCCGACCCAAACACAAGTTTTCCAAAAAAAAAAAAAAAAAAAAAAACGACTAAATAACTGCTAATACCCTAACTTCCGCATCCACATCCTCCACTCACGTTCTTTTTTTTTTTTGAGGGGTCTCGCCTATCCTCTACTCACGTTCTCTTCTAATAATTAAAAACTTCACCACCCACGTTCTCTCCTTTCCCCTCCTCTTATAAATCAGCCCTGAATTTTCAACTCACTTAACATCACCATGCTCTGCACTCATTTTTGTCAATTGGCCGATTATTTCTCGCGCCCTCAATAATTGATTGATTTGTTCTCTGTCTTTATAGTTTTAATTTTTGTCTATTTTGTTGCTTATGTTGTGAAGTTTTCTTTCGTCTCCGTATTCTTATGGAAGATATTTTTTTGATTGGCAGATTCTGCATTGAGGTATTATTTTGGTTTGCTTCTATTTTCTCTCTTAAGGTTTCTTTTCCAATCATTTAATTACAATCTATAAATATGACAAGTTTTTTTATTCCTAATCTCCTATGTTCCTATCAGCAGAAAAAGAGGGTTTTGCGTGTTGGCGTCTATCTCAATGGATCCAGGTAAGTAGTCGTTCTTTCTGATTAATTTTTGTTTTATTGATTTTTAAAATTAACGGAATCATATGTCACATAAATTTCTAACGATTACTATTTTTTTTCTTTATTTTAGCTCATACACGATTAAATTCCTGTACACCTTATGTATGAAGCTGTTTTGATTTTTATTTTTTAAAGCCAAAGCTTTTCATGCTATTATCTTTGTTGCCGACATCGTTAGATAAATTGAATCATATTAATTCATTTTTGTTGATTCATACGGTCATATGCATCAAGTAATCAGGGTTTATGTATGTATTTTCCCTACAATAATAATTAGGGTCTATGTTTATTGTTACAGTAAAAAAAAGTAATTAGGGTTTATTCCATTATTCGGTAATTTTTTATGGGCCTGTTATTTATTACGGGGGTGGGGGGATGCATGATGAGTGCCCTATATACTAGGATTCGTTTTAAGAGACGTAGTAATGGAACGTGGTCGCAACTACCCTAGCCTCATTTCTAGGTCGACAGATTCTCTTTCACGTGTTAAATTAAGCAAATAAACCGCAAATTGAAGAGAGAAAGAAGGTAAGAAATTTGCATTCATAATGGCGATTTCCTGTAAGTTTTTTTTTATTTTATTTTTAAATCTTGATTTGTATGGTTTATTTTGACTATTGACTATTGCTGCAGTTTCGTCAAAGAGAGGAAAGAAATAGAAAATTCTCCTTCACACTGGTTGTCTGCTGTAAAATTTTTGTTTTTTTATTTGTATAGTCTATTTTAAATATTGATAGATTGATCCACATGTAATTAACATAACTGCATGTTTTTCCTCTTCATGTAGTGAAATAGCAATCATGATTCACTGCTATTTTTTTCTTTCTAATTTTTTTTTTCTATTTACATGAAAACACGCTTCGATTAGTTTGTTAACAATGTCGTATTTGAAACTTTTAGTTGTGATGTGCAAATCAGGACAAAGATATTCTTTGAAAACTGCCGTCAACGGACGTGAGTATTATAACTATGAAAATTTCAGTTTCTCTATTTCTATGTTGAATTAGCATTTCTCCAATTTGATGACTCATTCTCACTCCAATGTGCTTAATTGTAGTTTTAGCCTAGCCAATGCATTTCATTTTCTTAGGACAATTCAAAGTATTGTTTAGTAACAAGTATTATTCTTTTGCATTCTCTGCATTTGTATATTTTAAGAGATCCGAACATACACGACAAAAAATAATCAACACATTCTGTGGTTTCTTATTTCTACTTATTTTGCGTCTGCTAAACTTTTCGTATAGACAAAAACAAAGACATAATGGATCTACCACCACATGCTAAATTGCTAACGGGCAACTTGCCGTAAAAAGTTTATCATTTGCTGGTATGGTTTCAAGAGAAGATGTTCTTATCTTCTGTTACATGGTAATTTTACATTTTTGTTATCCTATTTCAATAATTAGTTGCAACCATTATTATTAGTTACTTGGATTCGCATTACATGCTTTCTTCCTTTTAATAGTTAAAAAAATGGTTGTAGTGCTAATAAATTGTCGTACATGTTTGGGGATTTGATTGTTTAAACTTTAATGGCATCAAAATTGGCCGAGAGAGATCCCTGGATAAGAAACCAAAAGAGGAGATAAGAAGACAATTGCGGCATACACTGATCATTCCAAGTATTTTCTCCGTCATTCTTAAGGTGACTATTAATTTTCTCTGTTGTTCTTAAATAGTGCGATTCATTTCTTTGTGTTGTAATTGAAAATTCGTTGGTGATGAATCCATACCATTTTCAATTGTTTTATGTTCATTTCTCTTTCACATGCTCACAAATTTGCATTTTTTTTCCAGGTGTTACCTAAAATTTAGTGGGATGATTGTTGTTCAGTTTCACCAGATATCTATCAACCTATACTATTTTCCATTGACATTGAACTTATTTATACTTTTACCTTTCTTTGTAAATGGACATGTTTGTCGGATTTTTTTTTTCATTCAAACCATCGTTTTTTGGATTTTATGTTTCCCTGCAGCTTTTACATTATTTGAATATCCAAAATAATTGTCGTACACATTTATGATAGGTTAGACTTTTCTTTCATTATTGCACAAATTAAATTTAGTCTATGTTTCTTATCAATAAAAACATTATTTTACATGTTAGTTTTTTTAAACACAACATTTTTTCATAACATGTTATTTCTCTTCGAGGTTTATTTTTAAATTTAACGTTCTCCGCATCTTACAAGTGCTTTCCCACTAATATATATATATATATATATATATATATATATATATATATATATATATATATATATATATATATATATATATATATATATACACACACGAGTGGGGATGTTAAACATTATTGAAAGGAGTTTCTATCGGCATCATAAAAGTGCTTGAACGCTAAATTTTGTATTTAATTTTAATTTTAATTTTAATTTTTTTGGTATGACGTTATAAAGTTATTTAAGAACCACACATGTTAGGAATTAATATTACTGTCACTGACATTGGTAGGAACGTCATTGTCACCGATATTTGTTTTTTTACAAGAAACTTCAATTTCATTGACGTTAACAATAACGTCTTTTTCGTATAAAATAATCGTTTGAAATAGTTTTTTTTTTTTTTTTTTTTTTTTTTTTTTTTGGGGGGGGGCTTAACACTCGTGGTGTCTAAAGTAAAGAATCCGGTGCCAACAAAACCCCCACGAATGGATCTTGCATACCCGAAGGCTTTAGACATATGTGTATTGAAATTAAAAGCTAGCCTTTTTGATACATTCACAATATTAATCTTTTTTTCCTAGTAATGCATCATCCATCAGTGTCCGGCATAGCACGGGTTTTTGGTTAGTATTGTGTATACCAATACTAACCGGTAAGACCAGCTGATACCAAATCGTTGTAAAAAGATTCAAAGTAGATAACAAACACACTTAACACAACAACACTTATGATAAAAAGTAGACAATTCTGAGCAGAAAAGAGAAACTAAATGTTCTTTAGGTTCTTTGCTTCAGTGTGTCTTCCTTTATAAAACTAAACTTGCTTGACCGAAACAAAACTTTCATGGCCAGTTACAAAATCTAATCCTCGTATCTGTATTTCAGCTGGTTCATCCAGATCCAGTTGCCCTTTTAATAGATCATAACAAATCAAACTCAAGTCTGATGATTGAAGGAGAAGTTTATCTTTTTTCCAGAAAGACATTGCTCTTCTATATGCTGCTAAATTGTTTATTGAATTCTGTTTATTCCAAGAATCACTATCACCGTATTCGTTCATCACCCATACTTCGAGTTCCGGTACATCAGATGTCTCATTTGTAGAATTCACCAAGGCAATGGTGGATTTCTCAACCTTAAAAAGATGGGGAACCATGTAATAATCGTCGTAAATAGAGTAAGATCTCCAGCCACCATGAGGAAACGCCATCTCTCGAAATAACTCATTAGTCACGTCGAAAACAAGTATCCAATAATAAAGCTCGTCGTCACCGACATCCGATCCCATGCACCAATGGATGGATCCATGGGAGAAGACCGACTCATGAGAAATTAGACGTATAAACGGCCGGGACACGAATTCAGACATGTCACCCAATATTTTCCAAGAGTTTGTGCTTAGATGGTACACTATTCCTATGTGTTTATATAAACCTTCTACCTCAAAAACGGTTACTATTACAATGACTTTATAATCATCACTAACATCATCATATCCGAATCCGGTTCTTAGTGTGTCATAATGAATTAATCCACCAAGATTTTTTTTTGAGCAAAATCCACCAAGATCAAACATGGGATTGGGGAGTTTTCTGATTTCTCGAATAGCAGGATTCACTAGTGTTATATCGAACCAATTATCTCCATGAATAAAGCAAACAACACCATTAACATGACTGACAATCCTAATCGGACCAGAGTAATTACCTGATATCTGAAGAATATTAGATGATGATGATGGAGCCGAAGCAGATTGGGCGAGGGATTTGTAATCATCATACCAACAAGTCAAATAAAGCTTTAAAATAGTACGGAGAATATCGTCCGGAAACCTCTGCCTTAAACCGACTTCACCATCACGTTCATTATCATCATCCACGGAATGATCGGTATCCATGTACTCGTAAACTACTAGGAATCCTAATTAACAAACTATTTAACCCGACTACTTGATCATCCACAGCCATGGCACGTCGGAAAGCGAGATATGTGTCCTTGAAAAGGCGACTGTCGATCAGCTCACACCACTCTTTACAGACGCATCTGAATCGAGCAACGAATGCACCGCAATAACAAGAGGATCTCAAAATTAGGATATGGAAAACATTTACCTTTTCGCCTGCACATTATTCATCGTCGCGATCTGCACTTGCCGATATATGGTAATTCAATGCCACTGAGAACAGCCAATAAAAAAAATTTATTTAAAAAAATTTAAAATGGTTCAAAGATATAGTAAAATGGATGAAATTTATTAAAGCTACGAGTTTAATGTTTTTCCTGTATCTTGAACACAAATTTTTGAGTGCCGAAAAAAAAAAAAAAACAGCTTCTTCCAAAGTACAAGAAAAGAAGATAATCAAATGGAGCCGATGCGACTTTTGATCCTAAAAAGCGAATAAAGAATTAAAAAATTATATACATTTCTGATGTCAAAATTCAAGATGATTATTATTGAAAAAAAATTAATTTTAAAGAAGATCACAAAACGAGCTAAAATCAGAGAGCGCATCAGCAGATTAAACAAGAAACGGATTAAATAAACCTGAAAAAAAAACAATTGCAGATGAATGTATATAGGGAAAAAAGAAAAGAAAAACAAAAACACAGACGGCTAACCATCAAAGACACCAGATCGATGATGTTCTAAAAATAAAAAATAAAATAAATGGTCGATATAAACAATACAGAGAAATTCAGTGTTCGATCTTAACGCATTTTGTTTTTTTATCTAACAATGTTTGTATCGTTTTTATTATTATTTTTATTTTACTTTAGAAATGTTTCTATCATTTTAGATTCAACACATGTACTGTAATTTTCGTTACTATGTCTTTATTTTTTTCTGTTGTGTGGTTCATCGTCTATTATTGATGTGCATTGTAGAAATAAAAAAAAAAAAAAAAAGTCGATACGGTATCTTTCACAACAATTACCCTTATTATGAAGTAGCGCGTGACTGATTCATTACATTCATGCTTTGTTTTTTTTTTGAAAATAGTAATTTTTGACGTAGAACCTAGATCATCAAAAAAATTTCACCCAAATTCATTTTTTTTTTTTGCTCTTTATTTTGTGAAGAAATAGATGAATTGAACAAAATAACAACTGAATATTGAATGAGGAGATGAAATTAGGTCATCTTCCTCATCAAGACAAATTTGGGAAAGTTATTCTTATATTTCTCATATGTAATAATATCTGATATGGAGCCTTATATATGTGGCTCAAAAGTGGAGTACAACTGTCCTACTATTACAAAAATATCTAGCCATATTAAAACCTACTAAGTAGTAATTAGTGCTAACTACATTAATCATTTACTATATTCACACCCCCACAAGCAAGGATGGGAGGTGTGAATGTCATACAAATGGAACTCGTGAATGGCCTCGAAGAAGATCTGGGGTCGCCCAATGGTTTTGTAAAACAATCCGCTAACTCGATTGTGTGTGGAGAATGGGAGTAGCTTTACCATTCCGCCTTGAACTTTGTCATGAACAACGTGGCAATCAATTTCTATATGTTTAGTGCGCTCGTGGAAGACCGGATTAGTGGCAATGTGCATGGCACTTCGTTGTCACAATACATGGCAACGGGTAATGGTACATGAACCTCGAAAATCTTTGAGTAATCGCAGCAAACCAATGAATTTACGAGACAAAGGGCGCCCATAGCTCGATATTCGGATTCGGGCCGGAGCTTTTAGAGACGGTTGTCTGCTTCTTAGCACGCCAAGAAACTAAAGATTTCCCTAAGAAAACACACCAGTCACAGAACGTCGTGTTTCAGGACATCCCGCCCAGTCAGAATCAGTGAAGAAATAGATGAATTGAACAAAATAACAATCTGAATATTGAATGAGGAGATGAAATTAGGCCATCTTCCTCATCAAGACAAATTTGGGAAAGTTATTCTTATATTTCTCATATGTACTAATATCCGATATGGAACCTTATATATGTGGCTCAAAAGTGGAGTACAAATTGTCCTACTATTACAAAAATATCTAGCCATATTAAAACCTACTAAGTAATAATTAAAGTGCTAACAATATTAATCATTTACTATATTCAACATTTTGATATCTCATACGATACCCTTCCGACGTAAATTTTGAAAGCCAAAAAATATTTGCATTAATCGGAGCGTTTTTTTATAAATGACCGTAACTTTTGATTTAGAATACCGATCATCGAAATTCTTTCACCAAAGTTTTTTTCCTCTTCATTTTGAGATCTCAAAATATACCCTTTCGACGTAGTTTTGAAAGCCGAATTTAATCGCAGCGTTTACACTAACACAATGACGTGATCACAATATCGATGACGTGATCACAAATGATCGTGATCACAAAGACGATCACATTTACACGTTTTATTAACAATCAAAATGACACCATTACCATTATCATTGCCATTAATAGTATATGGATTAGCCAAAAATCATGGACTCGGCAAGTTTTACAACAACACCCACAACCTATATTCCTTTATGGATTAAAACGAAAACAAACCATAAACTAAAAATCATTTGGACAATAATGTAATCACATTAACACACAAAAAAACTTGTGTAATTTGAAATAACACATTCTATCACAATCGAAAAAAAATTACAACATATATGATAAACAACTTTAAAGTCAACATATATGATAATTAAGTTACATCAAGGAAAGGATTATCTAAGCACCTAAAAATCTCGACAATGTCGATTGCTACCATCATCTTCTTCTCCAACTCTACAGCAAATGGTTTAACATTTTCCAAAAAAAGTTAACCTCTACACCAAATGATTTAAGATTTGTATCATATTTCAATTCACAGATCATTACCAAGGAGTATTAGCCTCTTCTTGGAACATTAGCTCGTAGATCTCCGCCTTCGGTTTCAATATGTCGACCTCAGCACCATAACACAATAACAATATCGGTATCACAAGATCGTGATCACAATATCGTGATCAATATCACAAGATCGATGATGAGTATCAAACGAACGAGATTCAAATCATCTTTTAATTTGATGACCTCATTGGTAAATTCTCCATTTTGACTCACGAATCGACTTTCGGGAAGGACTTACGAGCTACTTTTACCCTTAAGAAGGACTTACAGGAGCGTGTCTTAACCGACCTACCTATCCAATGTAGTATCAATATCACAAGATCGTTATGAGTATCAAACAATCAAGATTCAAATCATCTTTTAATTTGATGACCTCATTGGTAAATTCTCCATTTTGACTCACGAATCGACTTTCGGAAAGTCGATTCTTGACTCACAAAACCACTTTCGAAATGAACACACCGATGCAAACAAATGCTATCAGATATTTTAATATACACATGTGTCATACCACACAAAATTGAACATATCGTAAACAACAAATTTTACAACATAATACGCTTGTCATTCAAGATTCTCAAAATCAAGAATTGAGTAATTAACTACTCTAAATATCAAAAATCAAGCAGAGATAGCCATAGAAAAATTGAAGCTCAAACTCAAAGAACGAACTAGAAGTCCGACCAAATGCCATGTAGCAATGTATTCATACTTCATTCATGTAAATCAATTTACAAATTCTCAAAACAAAATCATTGACAATCCATATAAAGCAATGCCGCTAATGCAAATACAAAGAGAAACAAAATTGTTCCCAAAATGAAGGAAAACAGAAATGGATTTAACTATCATCATTAGAACCTCAAACAACAATTTTTAGGTCCTAATAATTCATTCTCCTGATTAGCTCGTTAATGAAATTATGTCAAATCAATTACGTAAACCATTGTCCATCATACACTACAAGAAAATTGACCTTTGTGATTTAATAAAATGTGACGCCTAAAGATTCATCACATATTTACATGTTACGTGAGGAATTTTTTTAAGTCGTCACATATGTTAAATTTTTGGGTTATTAAATTATTCTGACACCAATCGTCACATAATAAATTACTTGCTTGGCAAGTTTGATTTTCTACTACAAATTCATTGATTATTGGGCATTAGTCAGAACTATATGTTGATTCATTAATTGTCGAACTATCTGTTCATTAATTCTAGTGGAATCTTCTGTTTGTATCGTGCTTTTAAAGAGTTATGCTGCAATTGATGTTGATGAATTATTTGGCTGCACTCATGATTATTGGTCTTTGTTCTCACTTTGCGAGGCTTTGTTGATGGGTTAACGGTCTTGTTTCATCATTCGTGAAGATGTTTTCTTTTATTGATGTCATTGGTAGGTGGTATCTGTTTTGGCATAGAAATTATGTTAACATTTGTTGCAAAGTAAAATTGGTTTAGTCACCAACTAAATGATATTTATCTGAACTTTTGTTCTTTATCTAGATTTTTTGCAGTTTAGGATTTGTTGATGCTTTTGAAGAATTGTAGCTCAAAGGTCCTATGCATTCAGTGTGCTTTCATAAGTCGAGCTGTCTTGTGTTGTGGCTACTGGATACTGTGAGGCTGAGACATACTATATCTATATTCATATTTCACAGCAAAAAACTGTCAATTGACCCAATTAGGCCAATTGACCCGCTCCATGACCCGTTCCATCTAATATCTGGTTTCCAAAAAAAAAATTGGTCGTTCCATTCCCCCGTTCTTCTATGCCCACATCCTCTCCCACTTCTTGACCGGTTTGAATTCGCCAAACCATCGATCTACCTATTAAGAAGCAGTTTTGCAGTAACCACATTCATTGTTCAAGCAATCAAGGTTTCAGACCAAAATAATTTGTCAACTATTATTATCAATCCACCCCCACCCCTCTCCCTCTCCTCTCCCTCATTTTGTAAATGGGTAGACTGTTTTTGATTTTTGGACAATTTCAGGCTGAGAAAGAGGCAACAGAAGAAGCAGAGAAAATTAGGAAAGCCAAGGAGGAAGAAGAAGGTGAGAGGAGGAGGAGACGAGAAAGGGCCCGTCATAGAGACAAATACAAAAGGGTATGTATATATCTCTTTTAATTCTATCCAATCTAACATGGTTTTTCATATAAAATTGTTGCAGTGCTTTCGCTGCCCGTGATCATGACGAGAATTGGACGCAAAGTTGTTGGCTGAGCAGAAAAGATAGCATCTGTATAGGTAGAACTCTCCACTATTGAGGAATCTTCGACAAACATGGATTTATGTTTTTTGAAGGTACTTTTAACATTTATTTGATCTGATTACCTTGCATTCATGTGTGTTTGGTGGCTTTTGCCTTTAGTTGCACTATTGTATGTGTACCTGTGCTTATGTTCTTGCTGTCAACATTTATTTTTTCCTCTTTCTTGATACATAACATCATATGCTACGTGAAGGCAACCGACATTGAATAGACCGCCCGTGAAATCGGATTGTCCTGCTCCTTATATCCCATTCCTTGAACTAATTTGCATTGCTGATACTCATCCATGTTGGTTCATCCTTCAATTCCTCCCTTTTTCCTTTACACACATTCATTCCTCTTATTTTATCTCTATTTTACTATCTGTTTCTTCGCATTTTTGTTATCCTTTGTTCATTTTACTCTGTATTTTCAGTTCTCTTCGTAGTTGCAGATTATTGTGTATCAGTCAGGGTTTTGTATTATGTGTATTTTTTGTATTGATGGAGATGGGCTATGATTTTCTAGAAATGACCATTGAAATGGTTGCTGATGTACACTTGAAAAGATGTACTAAAGATTACACCTTTTTAATCAATATAAACTAAATGGATACGATAATCGCCTTTGAATATATATGCATGCTCAGGCGAGGATACGTTGTTACAATTTGTTGGAAAATGAAGAAAACGCGGATGAACCAAAGGAAAAAGCTTTGTTTCAAGAATTCAGCAGTAAATGGTTTTCTCTTATGCCTTTTATAAGGCATTTTCGGCTTTCGAACATCAATGATGTCACGGATCATGTAAGTGTCTGTGTCCTAGCCTTAGGTTTTGGTCTTAATTTATTATGGTACAATTCTTATCAGAATCATATGCAGGGAGCTGCTATGTTTGAAAGTGTGAGAGATACCAATGTGGCGTCGCGTTTGATCGGTGATATGTCGGGTCCACCTCGTGATCCGATCATCGACCAGTATAGGAGGTTAGGTTGCATTTTCTGTTTTTAGTACTATGTTTAATGTTCCTTTTCTGGGCTTTTTGTTATAGAGTTACAGTGCCACTATTGAAAGCATTTCCGAGACAGAAGCAAGCGCGTGTCCGTCTTATGATGAGATCAAGAGATTGCCAAATAAAGTGCTGCTCTGGTGTGGTAAGTCTGTCGATTTTCGTGCAAAAATGCAGTCTTTATTAAGTTTTTTTTTTTTTTTTTTTCTGCGTTTAAATTCAAGCGTGTCGTGTTGTAGGAACGCGAATCTTATGAGGCATTTGATTTTGTGGCAAAGTTTTGATGTAGGAACGTTGACAAGATGCGATACTCCATTCTGCGTGATTGAACCTAATCCTCCATCGAAATGAGATGCATTGGATTTTGTGGCAAAGTTTTGATTTGTACTGGAAAAGCTTTGTTGTTGCATTGAAGAATGAGCTTGAAATGACTGTGAAACAGGCATGACTGCAGAGAACTGCTGAAGATCATCTAATTTACGCTGCTGCGGTTCAGGAGATTGTTGCTGCTTAGATTGCTGTTGTGAATTGTTAAATGAATTCTGAGGCTGCATTTGTTTCTGAAAAGACTCGGGTTGAGGTTCCACCTGGGATATACCAATAGGAAGGCCCTGAAGAAAAGTAGGTTGGGAGAGTGATTGCTGCTGCGATATCAAAGAACCTTGCCGGTTAGCCATGCCTTGCATTTGCTAGAATTGCATAAGTGGAGAAAGGACGTGTTTGGAAGGATCGGTGTTTCTCATCTCCTGGAAAGCAGTAGCTTCCATTGCTTAGTAGAGATCGTTTTGTGAGCTAAGCATTGCGAGCCTTGGTTGCAAAAATTATTGCAAAAATTCTAATTTATTCTATGATTTTTATGGATAAAATCATTTTTTTTATATAGTTTGTTTAAACACGACATTTTTTCGTAACATATTATTTTCCTTCGATGTTTACTTTTTAAATATAACGTTCTCCGTGCATCGCACGGGTTTTCTACTAGTATCATGATATTTTGAAGGTTGTTCCTGAATTTTATTGCTAAAAGAACTTATTTAAAAAAAAAAATGAATCAGGTGCTGGTTTCTTTGTATCTCACCCATCATCTTGCTGGATTACTTGTTCAAGAACAGAAATCATACTCGTAGAGTTACTATTCACTTTCGTATTTATTATTTAAGTGTCTTTTATAGGGACTTTATTCTGGATTTCAAAATTACAACATGTTGCTTCAAGTTCTTGATTTAGTTTCTCAAATTGTTCCTTAAAATGCTTCAAGTTATTAGGAAAATATTCATGCTACTTTGTTCCTTGAAATACTCTATTAGCAGGTAAAATGACTGCTCTGTCCTTTTACTATATTTACAAAGTAATACATCATTTAGCTAGTAACATATTACATATCTAGCACTACTTTTATTCAGCATTAGATACATCATTTGTAATACCCTCCCGCAAACCTGTGCCTCTGTAAATGTCCTTAACACCAAGCCCATGAAGTAACCGAGAGAGGCTAAATCGATCTAACGCCTTTGTAAAAAGATCAGCAAGTTGAAACTCTGACCGAACAGGTAATGGCTTGATGATACCCTTCACATATTTTTCACGAACAATGTGGCAATCGATTTCAATGTGTTTCGTTCGCTCGTGGAAAACCGGGTTTTCAGCAATGTAGATTGCACTATCGTTGTCGCAAAACAGAGGAACAAGTTTGGTTTGATGAATGCCCATGTCAGCCAATAGGTAAATCAACCATTGAGTTTCGCAAGTTGCCATTGCCATGGCACGGTATTCAGCCTCCGAAGAGCTACGAGAAACAGTGGATTGTTTTTTGGACCGCCAAGAGATCAGGGCCTGGCCCAAAAAGACGCAATGCCCGGTGACAAAAGCCGAGTCTCAACGCAGCCGGCCCAGTCGGAGTCTGCATACGCCTTGAGTGAAAGATCATTTTTCGCAGGAAAGAAGATTCCTTGTCCCGGATTACCCTTAAGAAACCTTAACAGCCGGATTGCTGCCTGTTGGTGATTGATTGTCGGAGCATCAAGAAACTGACTGAGTTGTTGGACGGCGAAAGAGATGTCCGGTCGGGTGATGGTTAAGTAGAGCAACTTACCAATGAGACTGCGATAGCTACTGATGGCTGAAATGGGATCCGAATCGTCATGAGAAAGTTTCTGATTCATCTCCATTGGGCTCACCACGGGCTTGCAGCCCAACATTCCATTTTCTTCTAGAAGTTCCAGAACGTATTTTCGTTGATTTAATACCAGTCCAGCTTTGGACCGAGCAACTTCAATTCCCAGAAAAAAATGCAAGGGACCAAGGTCTTTTATATGAAAGGTTTGATCTAGATGTCTTTTGATTGACTGCACTTCACTAGGACAATTGCTTGCTATTACAATGTCATCAGCGTACACCAAAGTGCAGTGAAAGACTCCGAACTGACCTTCAAGAAAAGGCTGTAATCATTGATGGATTGGGAATACCCTTGTGCTAATAAGATCATAAATCAACTTTATGTTCCATTGACGATCGCCTGCTTAAGGCCGTATAGTGATTCTGGAGCTTGCAAACTTGGGATGAAGAAGAAAGGAACCAGGAGGTGGCACCATATATACCTCCTCATGGAGGTCACCATGTAAGAACGCATTGTTTATATCCAATTGTTCTAGTATCCAGCCCTTTGCAACAGCCACAGCTAATAATGTACGAACGGTTGTCATCTTTGCTACGGGGCTGAAAGTCTCCAAATAATCAACCCCTAACTGTTGTGTATACCCTTTTGCAACGAGCCTAGCCTTGTACCGCTTCTATAGACCCATCTCGGATTGTGTTTCACTTTGAAGACCCATTTGCAGCCAATGGGCATTTTATTGGGGTAAATCGACAAGTGTCCATGTTTTATTTGCTTCTGTGGCCCCACTTTCGCCTCCATGGCATGCTGCCATTCTGGGTACTTTGCAGCCTCAGCAAAAGAACGTGGTTCAGGATTTACCATAATATTGAATGCAAATGATTTGTAGTGTGGTGTAAGTGATGGGAGTCAACTTTACATGACTCCGGTGCATTAATTACCCCCATTTATCACACTTTCAGCGCAATTTTGGGTAAATTAGACCATTTTCGGGGTGATATCGTGAGCTTATGGCACGGGGAACGAATCCGTTACTTTGATGAATTCATACCCCTTTTTGTTGATATTAACCCCATTCCCGAGCACTTTTACCCTCTGGAATTGTTTGGATGTTGTGGTGGTTTATGATATTGAAGGGTATTGGTGTTTCGAGGACCCGGAAGGTGACGATTTGTGGTGAAAAAGCATGACCGAGGCAAGACGAGGGCCTAAAAAGGAAAAAAAAGTGAAGATTTGGGGAAACAGGGGTTCAAACGCACGTTTGAATCCTCCAAACGCGCGTTCCAGCCCTTTAAACGCGCGTTTGAGTCCCCAAACGCGCTCAAGAAGTTCGCACTGCATTCGAGTTGAAGCCCTCTAAACGCACGTTTGGGAACCAGGCCAAACGTGCGCTCCAAGATCCTAAACGCCGCTTGAACCTTCCTAAACGCGCGCTGTTCGGATGAAGAACAATCAAGTCCCTACCTGAGACTTATATGTAACGCGACGTTTCATTAAGCGAGACGCACGTTTGAAGATCCCAAACGCTGCGTTCGACCCTTTTAAACGCCGCTGCTTGGACCATTTTAGCGAAGAGATTTTCCTTCACCTATAAATACCCCTTAGACATTTTCTTGGATATCAAGCTTTTCTTAGCAAAACTCTACCCATTTATTGCTCGAATTTTGTACTAGCTTAGAATACTCTCTCTTAGTGTAAATCAACAACATCTTAGCTAATCTTTCCATTTCTTAGCTTAGATTTTCATTCCAAACACTAAGAGACCACCTTTTAATTACTTCTCTATTTTGTACTTTTTGGATCTCAACTCGAATTTCTGCAATTTAATGGTATATTTATCTTCTCTTTTACTTGTTATGGCTCTTATTTACTGTTTTATGCATGTTTTGATTAGTATAATGAGTAGATAAACATCTACATAGTCGAATCATGTGAAATTTGGTGAAATCACCCCTTGGGTGATGAAATTGGGAGTGGGTAGTGCTTACTATTGTTATATCTTGCTTGTTTCATGTCTTAGAACTTGTTATAACGGATTTGGGCTAGATTGATCACCTAGGTCAAAATCACACACATCACTCTTGAGAGTTGTTCGAGAGAGGATGTGGGAAAAGGGTTCTAGGATCGCATTTTAGTGCGAGGTTACTCGCTTTAACGCTTAAACGGCTCTCGTGCATATATTGTCTTGTGAATGAATCTTTCTTAGGAAGGTTAGTTGACTAGGCATAAGGTGTTGGGGAAGAGTTGTTCAGAACCTAGCACCGGGATTAGGAGTTCGTACCCGTGAATTGAATGTAAGAGTTCGTCGTTATTGCACACTCCCGGTTTCGTCTTTCCTTTGGGTGAAACTAGCTATTTTGATCATGGTTCGGCTATGTTTTTTAACTATCTTTGAAACCTAGTAGTTTAATCTTCTGTCTTTCTTTTATCTTTAGACTCGTTAGTAGAATCACTTAGTGTCGTTGTAGTAAACAAGCACTTTAAAAGATTGATCATCTGAGACTAAGCATTACGTTCACTTTGGTACTTGCAAACACGATTCCTTTGGGTTCGACCTCGTACTCAGTAGCTATTCTAGCAATCGACCGGTACTTTGCCGGTTAGAGAGTTAGTTTACCCAGCGGTTTGAGTCTTTACAAATTGTTTTTGAAAGGGTGGATTTTAGCTCAATCAAAATGGCGCCGTTGCCGGGGAGTTGTGTGCTATTTGTGATATCTTGTAAGTGAACCGAAGGCTTGGGCCTAGGTTTTATTTTACTGTTTTCTTGTTGTTTGCTTTTTGTAGTGCATGACCCGGAGATCTCAAACACCACTCGAACCTTACATAGACGGAATTGAAGCTTACGCAAGGCGTAGAAATAGTCAACGAAAAAGAGGTCGTCAAGTAGAGGAGTTGATTCTGGTCTTTGAAGAGAATAGTTTGGGTGAGTTGGGAGAAGGATCCGACATGGCACAACAAGGTGGACAAGGTTTGGAAGGAAATTTGGGAGATAATAATGGAATTCCAGTTCCAAACCCGCCTCTTGTCAACAACATTGCACAAGGAGGTGGGAATGGACAAGGAAACAATGCGGTGAATGCGAATGGGCCTATACCTCAGAATGTTCAACATGAGGCCCAAGGGAATCAAATGGATCCCGCTCTTATGCAACAATTCAATGCATGGATGTTGAACCGTTTCAACGAGACCAAAACCAAGCTCACAATCAAGGTGCAAACGCGATGCCAAATTGGTTTAACGGTCAACAAGAGCAAAACCAAGGTGGTTTGACTTGTAGAGATTTTGTGCTAGCTCCTACGGCAAACATGTGGCATAGTCCAATCCGAATGCCACCGTAGCCGCCAACAACTTGGAATTGAATAGGAACATCATACATTTGTTGGGAGACAACGCTATATTCAAGGGGAACCGCTTTAGAAAATCCTCACTTATTCATTGATCACTTTCTCCAAATAGTGAACTCGACAAAGATCAATGGAGTGAGTGATGAGGCGCTCAAACTTATGCTTTTCCCGTTCGCCTTGAAAGAGCAAGCTAAGAGGTGGTATGATTCGTTGCCTAATGACTCTTTACACACATGGGAAGAAGTGGTTAAGAACTCAAATATTACCCCCCATCAAAGACCATGGATATGAAAGAAGCTATCATGTCATTCAATGCTTATGAAGGAGAAGAACTACATGAGTCATGGGATCGGTTTAAGGCTTTGTTGAGGGAGTGCCCGGGGCACGGATTGAGATCGTACGAGGTAGTTCATGCTTTCTTCCGGGGTTTAGACCAAGTGCATCAAAGTACCTTGCATGCTTCGTGCAATGGAGATATTATGAGTATGGTACCGAAGTAGCTATGAACCAAATTGAGAAGATTTCCGAGACTTCGAGGCAATACATATCGTCGAGTAGAAAAGGGACAAGTGTAAGAGCCCGGGTTTGGTTGAATTTAAAGTAGAGGCAAGTGATCAATATCATGCTCAAGTACAAGCGATGGAGCAACAGTTGGGGAGATTGAAAAAGGAGAATGAGAGTGCTAAGCTTTGCCAAATTTGTAATGGATCACATTCGGCAAAGGATTGTAGGATGGCGACCAAAGCTCAAAATATGGCTTATCCTCAATCCTCGACTCAAGGGCAACCTAGTACCCCATCTCAAGATAGCATGAATGAGTTAGCTAAGCGAATGATGAGTATTTGCTCTATGGAGCAATGGAATACGGGGTCCCAATATCAAAATCAGTCACAAAGCCCCTATCAAGGCCAATATATGGGGGAACAACAAGGTGGGCAACCGTATGAAGAATCCCAAGATGTGAACTATGTGGGACAAGGTCAAGGAGGGAATTATGGAAATCAAGGTGATGGTTCTTGGAGGAATAACAACAATCAAGGTTGGAACCGTAATCAAAACCAAGGCCAAAACCAAGGTTATAGACAAGGACAAAATCAAAATCAATCTTCACAAGGGCAAGTCTATCAACCTCCACACCAAAGGCAACACGGAGGGTATAATCAACAAGGCTCTAACAATCATCAAAACCCTCCTCCTTTGGCTCCTATACCTCAAAAGAGTTCAACCGATGTCATCTTAGAACAAATGAACAAAAACTTTGCGGAGATCAAGAAAGATATGGTTGAGATGAACTACAAACATGGGTCCGCCATAAAAAATCTAGAGACACAATTTGGTCAAGTGGTGGAACATGTACAGTTGAAGGGCGGTTTACCGAGTAACACCGAAAAGAATCCAAGAAGTGTAAACGCCATCTTAACTCGAAGTGGTAAGGTGTTGAGAACTAATGGAGAAAAGAAAGTCCTATGGGAGGACAAGGCTAGAAAAGCACCTATCGAGACGGAAGCGGGAGCTATGGATGGTGATATAGATGGGATTGAAGATGATGAAGATCATGGGGAGTATGTCAAGAAGAAAGAAGTTGAAAGGAAAGAAGCTCAAGCTAGGGGAGATTATGTGGTTATCGATGTGAAAGAGGAGGAATCAACTCAAGAGAAGGGAAAGAGCCAATGAAAGAGCCGTCTTCCCACGCACCAAAGGTAAGAAAGGTATGATCCCTCCTCCTTCTAAAGATTTTGATTTGAGTACCCTCCCTTATCCCCAAGAATCATAGACAAAGTTGCTTGAATAAGGCACAAACTCGATTCATTGAGATTTTACTAAAAATTTATTTGAACATTCCTTTTCTTGAAGCACTTGCAAACATGCCCTCGTATTGTAAGTTTTGAAAAAGAATTGCTAACTAAAAGGGTAAAATGCAAGAAGTTGTGTGTTTAAATGAAGAGTGTTCCGCTATTTTTGATGGAAAGTCTAGATTCCCGAAAGTTAGAGACAATGGTAGTTTCACTATCCCGGTTACTATTGGTACGACTCATTTTCCTAGTGTCCTATGTGATTTGGGGCTAGTGTAAGCCTAATGCCCCGTGCTATATATGAGAGTCTTGACCTAGGAGAGTTGCAGCCAACGGAATGACCCTTCAAATGGCGGATAGGTCTATTAGGGAGCCTATGGGAGTGATAGAGGATGTCATAGTGAAAGTGGATAAGTTCGCCTTCCCGGTAGATTTTGTTGTACTAGACATGGAGATGGACTCCAAAACACCTTTGTTTTTAGGACGTCCCTTTTAAATACCGGGAGGACTTTGATAGATGTTGCGGCGGTGAGATAATATTGAGAGTTGGAGATGAAAAAGTCGCGGTCAATGTCTATAAAGCCATGAAACATCCTAGGAAAGCACCGAGGACTGTTTTCTATTGATGCTATATATCCTTGCGCTTGGAACATGTTGACATGCGAGGAATATAAAGATAAATCCGAGGAATGCATGGAAAGAATGAGTACGAACATGATGAAGAAGAGGAGTTGGAAGAGGAAGCAAAGAGCTCAAGAGACGGCTTTCGTGGGTGAAAGGTGGACCGAGAAGATTGATCTTGGGCTTGAAGGAGAGTTGGAGAAGCCATCAATTGAGGAGATTTTGCATTCTCTCACCTTTTGCATTCTCTCCTCCCCTCACACATTGTTGAGGAGATTTTGCTTGTTCCAATCATTCCTGGTACAGCTGATGAGCTCATATGGTCCCGTACCCCTGATGGCAGGTTCATCACTCGCTCAGCGTGGGACATGACGCGCACTCACCACCCTGAGAACATTATCTACAAGATGATTTGGAACAACCTTTTACCTCTCAAGATCTCTTTCTTTGCTTGGAGGCTCCTTCATAACATTTTACCTACGGACCTTAACATTCAGCGCCGTAGTATCCCTCTGGTAACTAAGTGTTTTGCTTGCTCTCACGGGAGGACATCCGACATCTCTTTATTGATTGCCCTTTCGCCGTTGCAATTTGGTCCTACTTCATGAATCATTTTGGCCTCGATTTACACTATACTGGATTGTGCCATTTTTACCTTTTGGAGGAACTCAATTAGTAGTATCAATAGCCTTCGCCTAATTGTGCCTGTGATTGTCTGTTGGGGTATTTGGGCGACGAGAAACCAGTGTCGGCACGATGATATACAACCTTCTACTCAGCGGACTATCATTTTTATTGAGCGGGCCGTCAGGCAACTTGCTTTCCGCCGGATTTGGACTCTTCGTCTTAGGAACTGATAAAGGGGACGCCTTTCTTCAGGCCGTTCAAATTCAAATCCGCTCCTAAACGCCGCTTGATCTCTCTGCGTGGAAACCGCCTTTCCTAGAATACTAAGTTAAACGTGGATGGGAGTGTTCGGAATGGAATTGCTTATGGAGGAGGTATACTTCGTGATTCTACTGGAAGATTCATTTTGGCCTTTCATGCTTGCTTTGGCCAGGGTACTGTTGTGGACGCTGAGATTAAAGCTTTATTATTCGGTCTTCGGTTGTGTAATAAGGATCAGCCAGTGGATATTGAATCTGACTCGCTTTATGTTCACCGTATTATATCGGGTGGGAATGGTGGAGGATGGCCCTTATGTCTCTACATTACTCAGATACATCACATCCTGCGCCCGATGTCGTATACCATTTCACACGTTTACAGAGAGTGCAACGGGGTTGCGGACGGCCTAGCTGCTTTGGAAGGGGAGGATCGGATTTTCGATCAACAGAGGGATGTCCCACCACATATTTTGCATCTTATTCACGATGATCTACATGGACCTCCTCATATCCGACATGTCGCTCAGACACCAGGAAGCACTCTTCACTTGTGAAGAGTGCAAACCAGGTCGTGTTTGTTCCCCTCATTTACTCTCCCATTTTTGTTACGACTCTACTTTGTACTACGTTACACAGTATTTACAGATTGACAGACTACAGACAAGGAAGGCGCCCTGGGAGCCAAAACGCATACATACCACTTACTCTGCCTACATGGATGCACCCCTCCAATCCTGGTTGGGGTGCAAACCAGGTGTTTTTGTTCTTTATCTACTTTACTCATTGGATTTTGCTTGGTATTTTCCACTTATCCTGCGTGCTGATGATGTTGTGAGTGTCTTTTGATCGCGCTTTCACAATGGATCTCTGAGTGCATTGAGCCTTGGGCGCACCCTACCACTCGATAGTGGTGCCATTCAGCCAATGCTCGGGATCGGGCTCGACGTTACATACTCTCAGCCGGATGCAACATTCTATGAACGCACAGCGACTTTCGGATGTATAATCGGCGATCGAGTCACATCTCATTCCTACAAGAATCGAGACACACACACGCCTTTTCTTTACTTATGATTTCCAATCGTTGTACATATTTTTGGAGTTTGGGATTTTTGGGAATGCATAGAGCGAGTACTCTTCCCTGTGTGATGGATTTTCCTACACTGGGTTTGCCACACATAGGGTTTAAGGAGGCCATGCTATGCATTCTATCACGCAAACTTGGGGCGGGCCGGGATATGGCAAACTTTTTGTAGCACTTTATTTCTTCCATTAATAAAATAAAGTTGTTAAAAAAAAAAAAAAAAAAAAGGAAAATGAGTTAGTGAGGATGCTTAAGAAGCATAAGCGTGCTTTTGGGTGGAAGATGTGCGACCTTAAGGGTATTAGTACCACCATTTGCCAACACAAGATCATTTTGGAAGATGGAGCAAAGCCGGTAAGGCAACCCCAAAGAAGGCTCAATCCACACCTCCAAGAGGTTGTGAGGAAGGATGTGGTCACGATGTTGAAGCTAGGGATTATCTACGCCATCTCGGATAGCAAGTGGGTGAGTCCCACCCAAGTGGTGCCGAAGAAGGGAGGTATGACCGTGGAGATCAATGACAAAGGAGAGGAGGTGCCTAAGCGTTTGGTAAGTGGTCATAGAATTTGCATTGATTATCGTAAGCTAAATGACCAAACCCGTAAAGATCATTTCCCCCTCCCTTTCATTGATCAAATGTTGGAGAGATTGAGTGGCCATGCCTTTTATTGTTTTCTTGATGGGTTTAGTGGGTATTATCAAATACATGTGGCTTTAGAGGACCAAGAAAAGACTACCTACACTTGCCCCTATGGTACCTTTGCCTTCCGTAGGATGCCTTTTGGGTTGTGTAATGCACCCGCGACATTCCAACGGTGCATGGTTGCCATATTTGCGGATATGATAGAAAAATTTTTAGAAGTCTTTATGGATGATTTTAGTGTATTTGGTGATTCCTTTGAGGAATGTCTAGATAATCTTGAGAAAGTGTTGAGTAGATGTGAGGAGACAAACTTGGTGCTAAATTGGGAGAAGTGTCATTTGATGGTTACAGAGGGGATAGTCTTAGGGCATAAGATATCTAGTAAGGGTATAGAGGTAGATAAGGCTAAGGTTGAAGCGATAGCTAAGCTTCCTATGCCCACCAACCTAAAGACTCTTAGGGGTTTTCTAGGCCATGTGGGGTTCTATCGTAGGTTCATAAAGGATTTCTCGAAGATAGCCCGTCCTCTTACTCTTCTTCTTGGAAAAGACGTCCCGTTTGATTTTGATAAAGCTTGTGTTGAAGCATTTTTATGCTCAAGCAATCGCTTGTATCCGCCCCCATCTTAGTTGCCCCGAAATGGGATCAAGAATTTGAGCTCATGTGTGATGCGAGTGATACCGCGGTTGGTGCGGTCCTCGGTCAAAAAATCGACAAAATCTTCAAGCCTATTGCATATGCTAGTCACACCTTGAATCTAGCCCAACAGAACTACACCACCATCGAAAAAGAGCTCTAGCGATCGTCTTTGCGCGTCGATAAGTTTCGGTCTCATCTCGTAGGTTCTCGGGTAGTTGTCCACACGGATCATGCCGCTTTGCGTTATCTCTTTTCCAAGCAAGATGCCAAGCCCCGCCTCTTGAGGTGGATCTTGCTCTTGCAAGAGTTTGATTTAGAGATCCGAGATAGGAAAGGTTGTGAGAACGTCGTAGCCGACCACTTAAGTCGTATGGAGCTTAGTGAGGAGTTGATTAAGGCACAAAGGGAGATAAATGACTCTTTCCTCACGAGCAACTATATGCACTTGACACCCTTCTTCCGGCTAAAAGGAAACTTTCTAAAAGTCGGTAAGGAAGGTAGTCCTTGGTTCGCTCCTTTTGTCAACTACCACGAGTGCGGTTTTGTAGATCCCGACCTTGACTCGAACCAAAGGCGTAAATTCCTTAGTGAGGTTGGTAAGTATGTGTGGGAAGATCCTTGTTTATATAGGTTGTGTTCGGATGGTATATTGAGGAGATGCATTCCAGAAAGTGAAATTTTGAGTGCTATTTCGTTTTGTCACGACAAAGAGGCCGGAGGCCATTTCTCGGGGCAAAGAACCGCTTTGAAAGTGTTGCAAAGTGGACTGTATTGGCCCACTCTGTTCCGAGACGCACATGCTTATGTGAAATCTTGCGATGCTTGTCAAAGGTCCGGTCGTATATCTCGAAGGAGTGAGATGCCTAAGAAGCCGATCATAGTGTGTGAGATTTTTGACGTGTGGGGCATTGACTTCATGGGCCCCTATCCCTCTTCGTGTGGTAACAAGTACATCCTAGTCGCGTGTATGTGTCCAAATGGGTCGAAGCCTTAGCTTCACCCACCAATGATAGGAATGTTGTTATCCGGTTTCGTAGAAAGAACATCTTTTGTCGGTTTGGGGTGCCTCGTGCTATAATCAGTGATAATGGGAGTCATTTTGCCAACAAGCTGTTTGATAAACTTTTAGAGAAGTATGGAGTGAAACACAAGTTAGGTACCGCTTACCATCCCCAAACGAGTGGTCAAGTTGAAGTCACGAATAGGGGTATTAAGCGTATCTTAGAAAGGACGGTAGACACGAATGTCAAGAGTTGGTCCTTAAAGTTAGACGATGCTTTGTGGGCCCATAGGACAGCCTTTAAGACACCTTTAGGCATGTCACCTTACATGATAGTCTATGGTAAGTCTTGTCATCTTCCCGTAGAGATCGAGCACAAGGCTTATTGGGCCATCAAAATGCTAAACCTCGATGATACCTTAATTGGTGAGAAACGTATGGCCCAATTGAATGAACTAGATGAGTTCCGCCTTTGTGCTTATGACCTTTCCACGAAGTATAAAGAAAAGACTAAGTTACTCCATGATAAGTTGATTAAACCTCGTGTTTTCAATGAGGGTGATGAAGTCTTGTTCTACAATACGGGTTTGCATCTTTTCCAAGGGAAGTTGAAGTCTAGGTGGTCCGGTCCCTATGTTGTGTCGAAAGTCTATCCGTCCGGTGCTATAGAAATCACCCATCCTAAGTTTGGCACGTTTACCACTAATGGTCTAAGGTTGAAAAGGTATGAGCGGTTGCCCTACGATGAAGCACTAGAAATAGTGCATCTTGAAGACCCCATACCTTGTGACGAATCTTGTAAGTCTTGTCATGGACTTTGAACCTTGACTCGTATAATTCTGAATCCATCCGTCCATCTTTCTACCCTTTTTCGCCTTGTGCCAACGGTATAACTTTGAAAAAGTTGGCACCGTATAATCCATCTTGTCGAGCCAACGACGTAAAACAAAGGCGCTTGGGGGAGGCAACCCACCATTTCGTAGTTTGTTGAGTTAGTTTGGTGTTTCTAGAGGTCTCGGGGTGGTTAGAATCAAGTGTGGGGTAGAAATCTTGAGTTTTCCTAGTTTCTGGTCTAAACGCGCGTTTCACCCCTTTCAAACATGCGTTTACAGCTTTTTCTGGCCAAACGCGCGTTTAGAACCATTTCAAACGTGCGTTTGAGGCCTAAACTTTCTGTTCTTGTTTTCTCGTCTCAAACGCACGTTTCACCTGTCAAACGCGCGTTTGGACATGCGAAACGTGCGTTCCACTCATTCCAAACGCGCGTTTGAGTTCATCTCCTATAAATACCCTGCAACATCAAACCGGCGTTCAGAATCGTTTTTCCTCAACCCTAGCAGCGTTTGGCGGCCGTTCCTACCACTTTCACTCGAAATTCTTCATTTCTCACCCGTTTTTGGCGATTCAAAGTGCAAACAACACCTCTCGATCTCTTCTTTTGATTTCAACAAGCCATTCCAACAACAAATCCCCCAAATCCTCGATTCGATCGGTAGTTTTGGCGTTTTTTCTCCATAGTCGAAGTTGCTCAATTTCGACGTTTCGAGGCTCGTTCTTCGCTCCAAATCGTTCTATCATCTCTCTTAAGCATAGAAACAGTATATTTTGATTTTACGTTTAAGTTTCGGTTAGGGTTAGTTTTGGCCTATTTTAGTTTAACGCCCCTTTCTCGTTATTTATTGTTTATTGATGTTTATATCCTGTTTCTGTTTGTTTTGTTTGTTTTGTTGATCGATGGTGAATGGTGTGGCTTTTGTGGGGTGTTTCATTGTGGATGGTTGGTTTGTTTGAAATCCCGGTTGGATGATAACCGGGTCGTTTTGTTGTTGATATTGGTTGTGGATGTTGTTTGGTTGGTTTTCAGTGAGAATGAGGGAAACTAAACGAAAGGAAACCGAGGGTAAGGGTAAGGGAAAGCAACCCGTGACAAGGCATATGCCCAAAAAACAGAAAACCCTAGTTTATCCTCGGGGACCTACGGGTGGTATTCGGATCCGAGACACAGTTGAGAGTAGAAATCCTCGAGCCCTTAGGCCAGTGGGACAGTTGAGAGATGAGACGTCTGATGAAGATTTTGAGCCGGATACCAAGGGGAGGAATACAAGTAGTGACAGTGAGGAGGCGACAGACCTTGAGAGTGATGTGCCTTTGGCACATTTGCAAGCCAAGAAAGTAACAACACCTGTTTCACCTCCTCCACAATCTACCCCCCCACAGAATGCCCCCGAGCAAAACCCTCCTCTAGCCCCCCTCCTGATCATATTATTCCTTTTGAGCAGCGTTTTAACTCACCGGTTGCCTTGTCTAACTATAATGAGTATATCGCTGTGAAAAACATATGTTATGAGAGGGGGCTAGACCTCAAAGTTGTGCCTCAACCCTTCATTGACGACTTAAGTAAGAGAGGGTGGAATAATCTGATTTATGAACCTGAGGGGCATCTGAATCTGTCAATAGTCCGGGAATGGTATGCAAATTTCAGTGTGGCTAATCTAGAATCCGGGTTTATCAAAGTTAGAGGGGTTAATGTCCCGTGGACCGTCAAAGCTATCAATGACTATTATCGGATACCGGCTTTCGAGGGGCAGGATTATATCGGTTGGTTTGCGGCGAGGTCACATTGGGATACTACTGACAACCTAGATCCATTAGAGGAGATGAGGAAAGCAATCAACCCCGACTTACCGTGGATTTCAAAAGGTAGCAATGTGAGGAGTCAGTTGGTGACGACGACTTGGCCGGATGATTGGAAAGTGAAAGCAAAGTTTTCTCAGAACCGTCTACTACCGAAGGACAACATCATGCACTTCCACATTAAGGATTTGCAACTGTTGTATGCCCTGCACTATAATCTGTAGGTAGACGTCGGGAAAACCATCTTTGAGGAATTTAGAGAAAATCAAAAGGTTAAGCGTTGGATGATTATGTGCCCTTATCTTATCCATGGCTTGTGCACGGGAGCGTTGGTAAAAGAGTATCCTGATGATCAGATCCTAAGGAAGAAGAACCTCCCCGTGATGCCTAAGCCATTCAATGCCCGCACCACTTCCAGACCTCCTAGGCCCACCCCACGCCCTATTCACACCGTTCTCCGCCCCACTGCCCCTACTACCTCCACTACACTCCCTATACCTCCACCTCTCACTACCACCACTACTACCACTACTATACCCCCACCTCCTCCCTCTACTACTGGACCTTCCACCACACCTACACCTCTACCTTCTATACCCACTACCGGGGGGCCATGGCTTAGTGAGAGGCAGGGGCTTCTGATTGCACACAAGCAGAGAGACTGGATGGATAGTCTGAGGGTGACACTGAACGGCATTGTGGAGAATCAGCGGGTATTGGCTCAGGAGAGGCAGGTTGAGCTTCCTGAGTTGGACCTAGATATTGAACCGTTTCATTATACCCCAGAGATCGAGGCGATTTGCGGAGGAGTCACGGAGAGGAGATGTTTGTTGATGATCCGGATCACGGGGTTTGATGACATTGCTTTGGACGATCGATGGGCACACATGCACGTGGGACGAGCGGTGAGGCAGTGTTGCAGATCTACACAGACCGAGAGTGCATTTCTTGTGGTTGCACCAACATCGAGCACACCGGATTCCACTCTTGACGTCTGAGGACATGGAGGCGCAGACTAGCATGTTTTCTCATGCGATTCTTATTGTATTTACTTACTAGTCTGTCTCTTTTATACTTTGACATTTCACTTACTTTTGGCGTTCTTTCATCATACTTTGGACACACTTCACTTTTTCATGCACGTACACATATTTTTGAGCCCTGATGCCTGCTTGACTGTATGATTCCCTTTTTATTGATTGATCTTGTGTGGGATGACGAGGATGTTTTTAGTAGCTTATATTTAATGCATGGATGTTCTGTACTTTATTTTGATTTGATTGTATCCCTCCATTGCATATCCCGTATTTCCCCCCTCCTTATGCTTTGATCTCGTCACTGTGGCTTAGACTCGTTATTTTATGTACCCGCTTACCCTATTGCCTGCTTTTTAGTACGCGGATTATATCCCGTGCATGCACTGTCTTTGTTTCTGTTGATCTTGCTCTAGGTTACGGGATGGATTCACATGTGGTTATCACGAGTTTCGAGTCACGGTTGCGCCTTTCTGCCGGGTCTTTTGGTCAAACAGCTAAGTCTTTTACGCTTCTTATCTCTCACACACTGAGGACAGTGTTTCGTTTAAGTGTGGGGTGGGGGACTTAGCCGTTTTATTGTTTTTATTGTTGAATGTGCAATATGTGTAGTATACTTAGCCTATGATCGGGATTGAGTCGATTTTTGGGTGATTTTAAATTTTTTTCAAGGGTTCCCGACACTGTGTTGTTTGTGCTATGTCTATAGTCGAGTGGTGGCCATCTTAGTAGGGCCCCGAATGTATGCACTTCGGTTTGATATTATCTTGAAAATGGAGTTTATTATTTTCACGAAAGCTACACTTTGTGCACAATTTGATTACTACCACCTCCATACCACTAGTCTCGAGGCGAAATAGAAAGGTTTACCTAAGTAGGACACGGGATGACGGTTATGGCGTCTCTTTGACCCTACCAAAGCCAAATAAGCCTTGTCCCGAACATTAGACCTTCGTAGCCCCTCTCAGCCTTGATAGAATGGTCTGACCACCATTCGTTTTATAGCCGTTTTGTTACTTAGTCAGAAACCTACCTTGAGCCTTAATTATGGTCACATTTTCTTCATTTTTACCCTACGAGTGGACCTAGTCTTTTGTTAGACCACACCTGCTAAGGCAAGTGTGGGGTGGGGGAAATGATGTTTTAAGTTGGGTTGGTGTTTCCTCAGTTTTGAGCTATAAGGAGAAGATGAGCTCATTTGGGCTTAGTGTTTGGGTTTGGGCCCAAAAAGAAAAGAAAAATCTGTGAAATTTTCTCTTTTACAACAAAAAAAAAACAGAAAAGAAAAGAAAAGAACTCAATCAATCAAAGTTCAAAATAAATTAGAAAGTTCTCAAAGAATAAAAGTTTGGTGTATAGAAATAAAGGGTTGGAATCAAAGTGATGAGCTCAAAAGTTATAGTTATGACGATTAAGGGTTGGGATAGTGAGATAGGTGCTAACGTATTCGACCTCACCTTATGAGACTTGAAACATAGTTGAATTAGGCAATGAGTTCGGGTATGTTAGCATTCTATGGTTCCCAAAGTGTTAAACTAATCAAAAAGGAGTTTTGGTGGTTTGTATGGTAGAGATAAGGTGGTACACTTGTTGATTAGGTTCACTCGTATTGCTTTTTCTCCAGTTCCCAAAATATCCTTTTCGATTAACCGGAATCACCCTATCCTAACATTATAACCTTTCAAGTTCTACCCGATTGTGTCCAAACTTAGTGACCTTGGTTAGTGGAGAGGTTGATTGATATGAGACGGTTGGTAGACTTTTTGGTCGGGATTCAAGCCCAACAATCTTTTTGAACACTTTGATGTAGCTCAGCACCACACACACTCTATTCTCTTGATAATGTTGTACCGTGTGCGTATGTGTTCGTGTGTCTTACTTTATGGTTACCTCGAGGGTGTGGATAGTAGCACCTATGTCACAATGTTGAATCCACTTGGTTTGTTTTAAAACGCCTAGTTTACTCGAGGGCGAGCAAAGGCTAAGTGTGGGGTGGTTGATGGGAGTCAACTTTACGTGACTCCGGTGCATTAATTAACCCCGTTTATCACACTTTCAGCGCAATTTTGGGTAAATTAGACCATTTTCGGGGTGATATCGTGAGCTTATGGCACGGGGAACGAATCCGTTACTTTGATGAATTCATACCCCTTTTTGTTGATATTAATGTTGGAGGGATTTTGCATCATTAAACAAAAGAAAATTTATAAACCCTAACTACCATGCAAAACTAACTCCTAACCGGCTGAATACCGGGTAATTGATAGTAGAGCGAAGTGAGTAAGGGTCGATCCACAGGAATTGGGATGTTGAATCTAATTTCACTAATTCCTTTCAATTGTTACTTAGGAAGAACGAATAAACGAAAGAACAAATAAAATAAACGAAAGAGCAATTAAAATAAATCTAACCTGCGAAATAAAATAACACAACCTAAACTAAACTAAAGGTACATGGGATCAAACAGTGCACAAACCAAGTGATTTCAATCCTAGTTCATCTCATGATTTTAATTCAAATTGTGGTTTCACCTTTACACGAGATACAAATCCCTAATTCCTTAGTAAATTTAATCTCAAGCTATGGATTCCTAATTCCTTAGTGAGTCCAATTTATCAATCTCTCATCTTCCGAATGTTGAGATCGATTTACCAAACAAAACTCGGTGTAGATTCAGGGTTAACTCTCGTATTTTAGAATCTAACAACCTAGATAATTAACCAATTAATTTGTCACATAATTAATGATTAAAGATCCTATCTTTCTATGGTGATCTAGTCTACGCAACTTCCGTATGTTGTAAACGTATCAATAGCAAACTGATCTCTCGATCTAATTCACATCATAGCATCAAAATCATAGAACGATACAAAATCAATTAAAGATCATAAAAAACGAATAAGGACTGAATAAATTAAATAGATAAACTCACGTAGTTTGGATTGAATCCATGAATCGAAAACGGAAGAAAACTACATCCTAATCTAACCCCGGATCACCCGAGCACAAGGCTCGGGTGACCGGCCTTGAAAAGCCAAGTTGCGGCTGTTGTTGTAGTAAATTGCGGCTGTATGAATAAATTGTAATAATATGAGATATTAGGGTTCATGCATGCGCTGTATATATATAGGTGTTTAATGTCGGCTGCAGTTTCCCTTTTCCAATTAGGTCGGCTGAATTAATTGTAAGTCGGCTGAATATTATGGATTTAGGAATGAAACTTCTAAAATTCATATCTTGAGTTGTAGACCTCCAAAAATTATGATCCAAATGTCATAATTAAGCTCTCGGAAAACTATACAACTTTCATTAAGGACTCTTCTTCAGAAAACGCCTTTTTGATTAGCCCGTCGTATTACGAGTCGTTTTCGGGATTTTCCAGTAGTTTCAGCAACAGCATCCAAACTTGTAACGCTCATATCTCGGGCCTCGTAAGTCGGAATGAAGTGATTCAAAATCCTGTAGAATCCTCTCTTCAAGCCCTACAAATATTCTCTTGAGGTCGAGAGTCAAATCAGTGTATATCATATCAAGAACTGCATCGGAAGTTCGGCTGCTTGAAAGCTTCATTCCAAGCTTTATCTCCATCTTCCTTCCATTTCACTTCTCTCCATGCAAAACCTCATTATTTAATCCTCTTGCATGCCAAAATATGTATCTATAACATAGGAGAATATACCAAAGCGTAACACAATCCCAAAATAACATAAAATCACAATTTAAGCACATAAATCGTTACATTTTGCAATTAACCTATTAAAAACACTATTTACTCAATTAATCAATTTTAAGCTCAAAATCTATGAAAATCATACATATATGGGAGAAAATTGATATATAAAATATATGTATAAATACTACAATTTAGCCCTTAACAACACCCCCACACTTAGCTTTTTGCTCGTCCTCGAGCAAAACAGAACAAAATCAAGCTCGAGACAAATAAACATCTATACAAATATAAAGTATATTCAATAACTTAGAAGTTCACCCGTGTAGTGTGTGCATAGCCATAATAAACTTCCACTAAGTTCCACAATTTGAAAGTTATTCAAACCAAAACTAGCCCGGTTTCCCATCTAAGTTAGAAATATTCAAAAATTATAACAGGCACTTTACAAAACATACATATCCCAAAAAGAAATAGTAGAGAATATCTAAAACATTTCTGACAGACTCAGAGGATAATCCCTACAACATATCCTTCGATTTATATCTGGGTATAAGATTAACGATAACTAAGTCCTTACTTATTCATAATAATATATTCCAATACTTTCACTTTTTCACACTTTTCTAACACACATCGAATAAGCTTTTGCCCTCATGCAGAATAGGACATTTCAAGATAATCCCTACCTTACTCCAATCATAAGGCGGCTATAAACGGTATCGTGAGCTTTTGGTCATCATAGTGGAATAGGATATCGTGGTACACCTTACCTCACCCAAATCATAAACCGACTTCCGACACACACAATTACAATTATGTTTACTTAGAGATTTAAAGTGGCGGTGGAAAAGATTATTTTCTAGTAGCACGAACCAATGAGCATAACACCTCAAGTAAACAATTTATTACTATTGCAAAGACTTAATCACGCTTTCACTTATCACATTCAAACTTACAGATATTCACAAAGATGTCATACTTTAATCCTAGAATACAAACTACTAAACTTTTCAAGAATTGTACATAAGCAAAGAAACATGCTATAATCATCAAAAATCTCCAACTAAAATGGGGTAGGCTTTCAACATTTAGCTCATCATTTACTATGGCATGTGAAAAGAGTGTCGGGTGAAACAACTAAAATTACTAAATATACGAATATATAGCAAAAATGATATAAACTCAAGCAAAGATATGCCTTTGTCTACTCGGGATATAACAAAATTTTTGAAAATTAAGCACTTTTCATAGAAATACTAAAAATATGAGCAAACGAAAGTAGACACATAAATCATCTATCCCTTCCCCCACACTTAGATTGCAACTTGTCCTCAAGTTATACAGAAATAATAAATTAGAGAACTTAGCTGATTGGATGCTGGCAATTCTGGAGGAACCAACAAGAACCAGGATTGCTTGCATAGCTCAGTAGACTGTGGAGCATCACAGGACAACTGAATACATCGTGAAAGTGCACAATCGCTATAGAAAGTATCCTGCAGACTTGATTAGTGCAAAAAGAGTCTTCGGGGAAAAAGAAAAGATTACATATATAAAGCACATGGAAAAGGAGATATAGCGATATTTCAACTTAAGCTCAACTAAAGATTGAATACTATACATGAAATACTACAAAGTCGTAGGCTAGGTGCAACTATATGAAAATATACTAGAATGCAATCTACATGATATGCAATCCTAAAAATAAAATAAATAAAAATAAATTCTGACAGGCTCAGGCTGAGCGAGTTGGGAGAACAACCCTACAGTGACTACGGCCTATGCAGAAACTAAAAATAAAGAAAACGAGGTAGTATTACGGAAACCGACAGTTAACTACGCTCAAGAAAAATAAAAGAAAAAATAGAAAAACAATGCAACTAGATGACATGCAACTAAATGATATGCATCTGAATGATATGCAAAAATAAAAGAAAATAAAAGAAAGAAAACTAGCCCACTCATTAGCAACACGACATATATATAATAAACGTCTACCAAATAATGACAGGTTACGATAAACGACAGTGCTGTCCATTACATGCAGTGTAGACGCGCTTTAAGACTCATCAAAAGTGATAGCATTATGGAAACCAACAGTTAGCTATACTAAAGATATAACTCATATATGGATCGGGCGTAGCATACGGAAAACCGGCGCTAGCTACCCATATGAGTTACAAAAACAACAAGGAAGCACATAAGTCTCAAAGCTTCAAAGATTCATCACAGCGGTATGTAGCATACGGAAACCGACATTAGCTACTAAATAACAATAAGACCAGTTATAGCATACGAGAACCGACAGTGACTATAACTTGCATAGATGAATCATGTAAATAAAAAAATTAATCAATTATTCAACATGGATTCATAGATGGAAAGGTGTAAACATGCAAGTTCAGATCATCTACGTAAAAACAATTAGCCATAGAAGCTCAAATTAAAGTATCCATATCAAATAAAGCATTAAAAATCAAATAAATAAAAATTTTGGAACCTGGACTGCCGGACGAGCGTTCAATAGTTCAGACGCTCGTTTGCAATAAAAACAGGTCGGACGGGCGTTCGATGAGTCGAGACGCCCGTCTGATTCTTCAACTCGAAACAGCGTTGAAACCTTTTCCGGACGGACGAGCGTTCATACACCCAAATTGTTCTTTCACCTGGCAAGTTAGAAACTGGACGAAGGCGTTCACTTACTTGGACGCCCGTCCAAGCATCGAATTTTGCACGTAAACGAGAAAACACAAAGAAACCCTAATTTCTTAAAAGATCATACATCAAATATCACAGAGCGGCCACATCAAATTAAAGCACGAGGGTTAGACTAGACACAAACAAACATATAGTTCACGTTTCACAAATCGAGTAAAAACTTTTGCACATTCTTAACCCAACGGTTATCGAAACACGGCAAAAATAAAAACTCTCGATTTGTTAAACGCTACTTTTATTGAAATAAAATAAAAACAAATAAAACGTAACAAGATAGAAAAATTAACGAAAGAAGATTCAACAAAACACCGATTCCCCGGCAACGGCGCCACTTTTGTTGGAGGGATTTTGCATCATTAAACAAAAGAAAATTTATAAACCCTAACTACCATGCAAAACTAACTCCTAACCGGCCGAATACCGGGTAATTGATAGTAGAGCGAAGTGAGTAAGGGGTCGATCCACAGGGAATTGGGATGTTGAATCTAATTTCACTAATTCCTTTCAATTGTTACTTAGGAAGAACGAATAAATGAAAGAACAAATAAAATAAACGAAAGAGCAATTAAAATAAATCTAACCTACGAAATAAAATAACACAACCTAAACTAAACTAAAGGTACATGGGATCAAACAGTGCACAAACCAAGTGATTTCAATCCTAGTTCATCTCGAAATGTCCTACACCACTATGATGACCAAAGGCTCACGACAGTCAGTTTATAGCTGCCTTATGATTGGAGTAAGGTAGGGGATTATCTTGAAATGTCCTATTCTGCTATGAGGGCAAAAGCTCATTCTGATGTGCGTCAAAAGAAAAAGAAGAAAAAAAGAAAGTGAAAAAAAAAGTTAAAGACTTTGTTATCGTTGAATTTATACCCAGTATAAACCGAATGATATGCTGTAGGGATTATCCTACTGAGTGCGCGGGAAGACTTTGTGTGGAACAATTACTGTCTATACCTAGGATAGTCATTAATTTATTTGAAAGGGTATCATTTGAAAGGATTGTGAAGATTGAAAAGGGCTTGTTACACACACCGAATCTATCTCTATGTTGGTAGCACTTGCTATAGTTGTTGTATCTTTTGTTACGTGAGTTAGGGATCTATTTGGATTGCATATAAAGTGAGCTAGTTTTGATTGTTTTGCTCGGGACGAGCAAAAGTCTAAGTGTGGGGGAGTTGTTTAGGACTAATTTTATGGTTTTTATCGAGTTGTTTCGTAACATTATCTCCCGTGTTTTAGTGATTTTTATAGAAAATCACTCGCCAAAAGGATAAACTGAGCAATGATGTTTAAAGATAATAAATTGCAAAATGTAACGATTTATGTGCTTAAATTGTGATTTTATGTTATTTTGGGATTGTGTTACGCTTTGGTATATTCTCCTATGTTATAGATACATATTTTGGCATGCAAGAGGATTAAATGATGAGGTTTTGCATGGAGAGAAGTGAAATGGAAGGAAGATGGAGATAAAGCTTGGAATGAAGCTTTCAAGCAGCCGAACTTCCGATGCAGTTCTTGATATGATATACACTGATTTGACTCTCGACCTCAAGAGAATATTTGTAGGTCTTGAAGAGAGGATTCTACAGGATTTTGAATCACTTCATTCCGACTTACGAGGCCCGAGATATGAGCGTTACAAGTTTGGATGCTGTTGCTGAAACTACTGGAAAATCCCGAAAACGACTCGTAATACGACGGGCTAATCAAAAAGGCGTTTTCTGAAGAAGAGTCCTTAATGAAAGTTGTAGAGTTTTCTGAGAGCTTAATTATGACATTTGGATCATAATTTTTGGAGGTCTACAACTCAAGATATGAATTTTAGAAGTTTCATTCCTAAATCCATAATATTCAGCCGACTTACAATTAATTCAGCCGACCTAATTGGAAAAGGGAAACTGCAGCCGACATTAAATTAAAAAGCAGCCGCCTCTCATATCTATTTAAACGGCAGCAAATCAAACCCTAAGAACACAATTTTGATACAGCCACATCATAGACGCAAAGCAAAGCGGCCGCAATTATTTTCCACCGCACTAAAGCCTAATTAGGGATGAATTTCTCAACCCAATAATCATGGTTAACAACATGATTATTGGCTAAGCACATCACGGTGGGACAACGGATGAAACCGATCAACATCAACACCAACTAGAGAGATTTTTAGCCGTACTTTTAGTGAGTAAAGTTATCGTTTTCGTCAATTAGAATTTGTTTTGTATTGCTTATGTTTTATTCGAATCGAGAGATCGATGAAACTATCGCTTGATTTGAATTTATATGAAAATATTGTTCAAAGTTGTGATCTTTTCAATTGATGCACTTAATTATAATTCGAGAGATCGTTTATAATTATTTGAGTAAAGAGTATTAGAAATAATCTCGTGATCGTGTTTTGCATGTCGTTTGTTTTACTTGAAAAAGAAAACGAAACCCTAGAATTCGCTTAGAAAAATTTAATCGAATTCGTGATTGATCGTTACTAAAAATTATATCTTTAGCTTGCCGTCTAGTTGGGGTTGGGTTGGTTGATCGGTGGATCCCGTTGCCTTGCCGTTGTTTTAATTACTTGATAAATCGAATCATTAGTACAAATCGTTGATTGCTAAGTTAGTTGTTTTAAATTCTAGTTGTTAATTGTTAATTTTCGCAAATTTACTATTCATCGTTATCTGTTCATCGTTATCGTTCATTGCCTTTTAGATCATAATTAGTATAAAATTTAATTTTAGTTAATAAGTTGTGACATTATTTATAACAAATATATTTTAATCCGATAATTGTACGATTCCCTTAGGACGACTCGGTAACACCCTATACTACGATCCTTATACTTGGGGTGTTCCGGTAAAATAAATATAAAACAAGTTTTATATTGCATATCATGTAGGCTGCATTGTAGTATATTTTCATGTAGTTGGACCTAGCCTACGACTTTGTAGTATTTCATGTATAGTATTCCATCTTTATATGAGCTTAAGTTGAAAAATCTCTATGATCCTTTTCTTCATGTGCTTTATATATGTAATCTTTTCTTTTTCCCCGAAGACTCTTTTTGCACTGATCAAGTCTGCAGGATATTTTTGATAGCTATTGTGCACTTTAAAGATGTATTCAGTTGTCCTGTGATGCTCCATAGTCTACTGAACTATGCAAGCAATCCTGGTTCTTGTTGGTTCCTCCGCACTGCCAAAGATCCAATCAGCTAAGTTCTCTAATTTATTATTTCTGTATAACTTGAGGACAAGTTGCAATCTAAGTGTGGGGGAGGGGATAGATGATTTATGTATCTACTTTCATTTGCTCATATTAGTTATAATTTTCTATGAAAAGTGCTTCAATTTTCAAATTTTGTTTAGTCCTGAGTAACATTTCACTGGCATGCTAGTTTTATAATCTGGCACCTTTAGTTGATATCAGTAGTCATATCATGTTCTGGGAATAAGTTTAGTAAGTCGATACTCACTTGAACTTCATTTCACGAACCTATTAGATGAAGAGACAAATATAGAATAGTTTCCGGTTAGTTAAAGGAAAGTTAATTCTTGATACAGATAACACTTATTTAGCATTAATGAAAGTTAAGAACTTGTGCTATACTCACAATTAGAATCTCAAAGATACCTTAGTGTTCTTGAGAACTTTGAGAGTCTTGAATGTGTTAGAAATATATTTGACCGAGAGTTTCCAAAGAGTTTGAAAAATATAAAAATATATATATCTATAAATAATAAATGAATAAAATTTCTTTATGGGAATTTTGTTTGTAACTATCACCTCGAGTCCATTTGGATCACGCGCCCAATTGGGGAGTGTGGTTTACCTTGGACAAGATGAGGATTGAGTGATCTCAGGTGTGCCGCCTCAATGTAGGGAGTGTGTTATACTTTTGAGACGCTGACGATAGGAAATATAAAATATACGTTTTTTGGAATTCTAAGTCAAGTTGATCTAAACCCAGTAGAGACCGAGAGGTATTTTCTTGGCACTAAGCAAAGGAGTTTAGTTGTGAGTTAGTTACTATGTTCTTGGTAATTAGTTTTTGTTAGGTAAGTCTTTGTAGATAGAATGAAGTTTTCGTTTAGTTGACCGGATAATGTTAGTGCTTGATGTATTATATCGAGAGAGGATCGGTGGAAGTTTAGTAGGTTCTGCACACATCACCGAGTGAGGTCGATTTATCGAATACTAGCTTGTCATGATTTTGACTATATCTCGTGTCGAGTTATGTGGATTCTTGATAGTATGTCTTGTTTTGTTTTGCTCGGGACGAGCAAAAGATAAGTGTGGGGGTGTTGTTTAGGGTCAAATTGTATGGTTTTTATCGATATATTTTACATCAATTTCCCCCGTATATGGATGTTTTTCATAGAAATCGAGCTTATAATCGATTAATTGAGTAAATAGTGTTTTTAATAGGTTAATTGCAAAATGTAACGATTTATGTGCTTAAATTGTGATTTTATGTTATTTTGGGATTGTGTTACACTTTGGTATATTTTCCTATGTTATAGATACATATTTTGGCATGCAAGAGGATCAAATGATGAGGTTTTGCATGGAAGAGAAGTGAAATGGAAGGAAGATGGAGATAAAGCTTGGAATGAAGCTTTCAAGCAGCCGAACTTCCGATGCAGTTCTTGATATGATATACACTGATTTGACTCTCGACCTCAAGAGAAGATTTGTAGGGCTTGAAGAGAGGATTCTACAGGATTTTGAATCACTTCATTCCGACTTATGAGGCCCGAGATATGAGCGTTACAAGTTTGGATGCTGTTGCTGAAACTACTGGAAAATCCCGAAAACGACTCGTAATACGACGGGCTAGTCAAAAAGGCGTTTTCTGAAGAAGAGTCCTTAATGAAAGTTGTAGAGTTTTCCGAGGGCTTAATTATGACATTTGGATCATAATTTTTGGAGGTCTACAACTCAAGATATGAATTTTAGAAGTTTCATTCCTAAATTCATGCATTGAGCAGCCGACATACTCCAAATCCTAATTGGAAAAGGATTTAATTGCAGCCGCCACCGCCATATTGCTTCAACCAACTTATGCATCTATTTAAACAGCCGTTCCTAACCCTAATTACATACATTATTCGACATACACTTTTCTTGAGAGCGCGGCAAATTGCAAGTTGAGGAGTCTCATAGGCGGTCACCCGAGCCTTGTGCTCGGGTGATCCGGGTTAGATTAGATGTAGTTTTTCGCTCGTTTTGTTGATTCATGGTGCTCAACCGTTGTATAAACCATGTGAGTTTATTTTAATTTATTCAATTTCTATGTTCGTTTTTCATGATCTTTAATTTATGTTGTATCTTTCTATTTGATTCATGATGCTATTATGTGAACTTATATCGAGAGATTAGTTCACGATTGATGTTTATAATACGGAAGTTGCGTAAACGCTAGATCACCATAGAAAGATAGGATTTTTAATCATTAATTATGTGACAAATTAATTGGTTAATTATCTAGGTTGTTAGATTCTAAAATACGAGAGTTAACCTGAATCTACACCGAGTTTTGTTTGGTAAATCGATCTCAACATTCGGAAGATGAGAGATTGATAAATTGGATTCACTAAGGAATTAGGAATCCATAGCTTGAGATTAAATTCACTAAGGAATTAGGGATTTGTATCTCGTGTAAAGGTGAAACTACAATTTGAATTAAAATCATGAGATGAACTAGGGGTCGATCATCCCCGGGTAATTGATAGTAGAGCGAAGTGAGTAAGGGGTCGATCCACAGGGAATTGGGATGTTGAATCTAATTTCACTAATTCCTTTCAATTGTTACTTAGGAAGAACGAATAAACGAAAGAACAAATAAAATAAACGAAAGAGCAATTAAAATAAATCTAACCTACGAAATAAAATAACACAACCTAAACTAAACTAAAGGTACATGGGATCAAACAGTGCACAAACCAAGTGATTTCAATCCTAGTTCATCTCATGATTTTAATTCAAATTGTGGTTTCACCTTTACACGAGATACAAATCCCTAATTCCTTAGTAAATTTAATCTCAAGCTATGGATTCCTAATTCCTTAGTGAGTCCAATTTATCAATCTCTCATCTTCCGAATGTTGAGATCGATTTACCAAACAAAACTCGGTGTAGATTCAGGTTAACTCTCGTATTTTAGAATCTAACAACCTAGATAATTAACCAATTAATTTGTCACATAATTAATGATTAAAGATCCTATCTTTCTATGGTGATCTAGTCTACGCAACTTCCGTATGTTGTAAACGTATCAATAGCAAACTGATCTCTCGATCTAATTCACATCATAGCATCAAAATCATAGAACGATACAAAATCAATTAAAGATCATAAAAAACGAATAAGGACTGAATAAATTAAATAGATAAACTCACGTAGTTTGGATTGAATCCATGAATCGAAAACGGAAGAAAACTACATCCTAATCTAACCCCGGATCACCCGAGCACAAGGCTCGGGTGACCGGCCTTGAAAAGCCAAGTTGCGGCTGTTGTTGTAGTAAATTGCGGCTGTATGAATAAATTGTAATAATATGAGATATTAGGGTTCATGCATGCGCTGTATATATATAGGAGGTAAGGCGGCTGTTTGTTTAATGTCGGCTGCAGTTTCCCTTTTCCAATTAGGTCGGCTGAATTAATTGTAAGTCGGCTGAATATTATGGATTTAGGAATGAAACTTCTAAAATTCATATCTTGAGTTGTAGACCTCCAAAAATTATGATCCAAATGTCATAATTAAGCTCTCGGAAAACTCTACAACTTTTATTAAGGACTCTTCTTCAGAAAATGCCTTTTTGATTAGCCCGTCGTATTACGAGTCGTTTTCGGGATTTTCCAGTAGTTTCAGCAACAGCATCCAAACTTGTAACGCTCATATCTCGGGCCTCGTAAGTCGGAATGAAGTGATTCAAAATCCTGTAGAATCCTCTCTTCAAGACCTACAAATCTTCTCTTGAGGTCGAGAGTCAAATCAGTGTATATCATATCAAGAAATGCATCGGAAGTTCGGCTGCTTGAAAGCTTCATTCCAAGCTTTATCTCCATCTTCCTTCCATTTCACTTCTCTCCATGCAAAACCTCATCATTTAATCCTCTTGCATGCCAAAATATGTATCTATAACATAGGAGAATATACCAAAGCGTAACACAATCCCAAAATAACATAAAATCACAATTTAAGCACATAAATCGTTACATTTTGCAATTAACCTATTAAAAACACTATTTACTCAATTAATCAATTTTAAGCTCAAAATCTATGAAAATCATACATATATGGGAGAAAATTGATATATAAAATATATGTATAAATACTACAATTTAGCCCTTAACAATTAACCCCATTCCCGAGCACTTTTTCCCTCTGGAATTGTTTGGATGTTGTGGTGGTTTATGATATTGAAGGGTATTGGTGTCTCGAGGACCCGGAAGGTGACGATTTGTGGTGAAAAAGCATGACCGAGGCAAGACGAGGGCCTAAAAAGGAAAAAAAAAGGTGAAGATTTGGGGAAACAAGGGTTCAAACGCACGTTTGAATCCTCCAAACGCGCGTTCCAGCCCTTTAAACGCGCGTTTGAGTCCCCAAACGCGCGTTCAAGAAGTTCAGACCAGATTCAGAGTTGAAGCCCTCTAAACGCACGTTTGGGAACCAGGCCAAACGTGCGTTCCAAGATCCTAAACGCGCGTTTGAACCTTCCTAAACGCGCGTTCGAGATGAAGAACAGACAAGTCCCCGCCTGCCTTTTATGTGTAACGACGTTTCATTATAGCGAGACGCGCGTTTGAAGATCCCAAGCGCGCTTGGACCATTTTAGCAAAGCATTTTCCCTTCACCTATAAATACCCCCCTTAGACATTTTCTTGGATATCAAGATTTTCTTAGCAAAACTCTACCCATTTATTGCTCGAATTTTGTACTAGCTTAGAATACTCTCTCTTAGTGTAAATCAACAACATCTTAGCTTAATCTTTCCATTTCTTAGCTTAGATTTTCATTCCAAACACTAAGAGACCACCTTTTAATTACTTCTCTATTTTGTACTTTTTGGATCTCAACTCGAATTTCTGCAATTTAATGGTATATTTCTCTTCTCTTTTACTTGTTATGGCTCTTATTTACTGTTTTATGCATGTTTTGATTAGTATAATGAGTAGCTAAACATCTACATAGTCGAATCTAAAACATCTACATATGCATGTTTTCTTCATGGTATTAGAGCCACAGGTCATTGGATCGAACCCTGGTTGGAACATTATTTAAAAAAAAGGAGAGCAAGTGTTGGGAGAGATTGCCCACACTTGACGGGGGAGTTGAGACAGATTGCCCACACTCTTAAATGAAAAATGATGCCAGTGTTGGACAGATTGCCAACAATGGTGCAAGTGTTGGACAGATTGCCAACACTTGAGGGGGGTGTTGGGACAGATTGCTCACACTCTTAAATGATAAAGAAATAAAGTTGCGCCTTTACTACCACCAATTGGTTTTAGTACAATGGTAAGTGCTTGATCTTTAACATGGTATCAGAGCAGGAGGCGGGGGTTCGAAGTGCCTTAACATTGGCGAGGGGTGTTGGGACAGATTGCCCACACTCTTAAATGATAAAGAAATAAAGTTGCGCCTTTACTACCACCAATTGGTTTTAGTACAACGGTAAGCGCTTGATCTTTAACAAATCCAACCACCGCTTTGAAAATCGACTAAGAGTGCTTCGGATGTTGGAAGAGAAATAGTCGTGAAATTTGTCCGGAACTTGTTAGGTGTGATGCCCGAAAGACAATTTTGTAATTGTTTTATTTAATAAATGAAATGATATTGTTATTCATATTTATTATTCTCATATTCACCGATGTGACAATAGTATTTACACTACATAAAACCCTAAAGTATATCGTTTATGTAATCACTTAACTCAGTGTATGGGATATACACGGGAGGATTGAGTTAGTGAAGATGTACTTAAAATACAATTAGCCCGTAGTGAAGTTAATCGAGAGTATCGGGTCTCTCCTTTAACGTGCTATTAATGCGCCCTAACACAATATGTGTGATTGTCTTATCCGGACTTTCGGTTAAGAGAACCTAACGGGGCATTTATATATGATAGATATATCATATAGTATTTGGACCGATTTGATTAGAGTTCATGATATAATTCCGTAATCGAAAGTTTTATCGAATCAATGGATGATCATATTTATGGATATATCTTAATCTCGAGGTGATCACGATCCAACCGCTTGAATCGGTATGAGGTTTGACTTGACGGTTAAGGATTACACCGAGTGTCGTCTGAATTACCCCATCTTGGCATTGTCTTGGATTGAGTGAGTAGTCCGTGTTATCACGAGATCACGGAATCCATTCCTTCCATTTATGGAAGTAGATAAACGATTCCTTTATTTGTTAATCCTAGAAACGATCGATCGTGCGAGTTCAGTATTACAATCGATTAGCTACCAAAGTGAGTTGTATGAATTAATTGATCACTTAGGGGTTAATGGTAAATAAGGATAAGAGGTTCTAAAAGGGTTAACGGTAACTTCCCGATTTAGAATGAATAGTCTATGGAGGATTAATCAATATGTAATGATTATATCAATGGACGCTTATTATTATTCTCGTGAGAGATAAATATAATCTCATAATCGGAGGAGTGCAATCACGGGATTATGGTGGCATATTCTGTGATTGATTTATCGAATATAATTATTACGCTCGTAAGATAATTATTTATTTGATTTATCGAGAGCACTGATTATTAGTCCATGGTCCCCGACGTGCCTCCTCCTATATAGCATAGCTATTCATGGGACGCCAATCCTAATAATATTAATTTAGTTCTTGTTGGACTTTATTAAAACAATATGTGAATTAATTGTTTGGTGAATCATTAAATTAGTTGGGCTAAATAATTAAATATGTGGAAAAGACATTTTTCATAATCTTGGCCCAAATTGGTGTGTATAAGTCGAAATTATTGTGACTAGGTCACAAGGGTTAAATTTCGCCCCCTCTCTTATTTTATGGAACACGAAATTATTTTCTTGTGATTAATAATACATGTGCACAAAATATTTATTGGATAAATATTTATGGTAAGAAATAAAGATAAATATTATTCTAGATTTGTTCTAGAATATTATGCAATTATCTTTTATTTATTGGATTTATTTATTTGCAAAATAAAATCCTTGAGTTTAGTTTTACTCTCTATATAAAGAGAGTTCTCCCAAGCCTTACAACACACATAAAATTCGACATACACCTCTTGGAGAGGAGAAAAGAATTTTCGGCCAATGGGAGATTTAGGGAAAAATCTTGGAGGTTTTTCCGGGTAGCATATCGTAAGGATTCGAGTCGAGAATTTCCTTCCACCGGAGTTGTTTGGATCACACGTACGGAAGATCGTGGTGCTCTTCACATCTTCTTGCATTCTTTCTATTGCGGCTCTGCTACTTGGATTTTGAGATCCAAGAGGTATGTTCTACAACCCCCTTGTAGATGTAGATCTAGTTATTTTATTACGTGTAATTTATAGATCTAGATCCTTAAATCGCTTCCGTTGTGGATGATATTACTAACAGTGGTATTAGAGACATGGTGATCTATATTTATACGTATAAAATATTAGATCTAGGAGTGGTAAACATGTAGATTTTTTTTGTCCCAAATTTTTTTTAAATAAGGGCCGATGCATGTTTATTATATTTTTATGTTGCGATTGTTGTGGTTTGAAGAGATGGATTGGGGTTGGTACTGTTTACTCGTTATATCTATTTTGTAGCTCATTTGTTTAGTAACAATTGAGCATAAGAATTGTTTTTTTAATGTCAATTTTCGAAAAATTTATGTAAAAGTAGCATCTTTTATTGTAACTTTGATGTTCCGGGCTCGAAAAGATGAAGATCTTGAAGAAAAGTTGCGGATTAAATCGAAATATGAACGAGGAGAAACGGATAAAAACCTGATTTTAATTAAAAATCTGCGCTACAGGACTTTCTGCGACGCTGAAAAGCGTTGCTATAAGTCCTGTATAATAAAACTAGCTTACGGCTAGGGTTTTTTTTTGGTGTCAGTATGTTTTTTTTTATTTGACCTAATTTTATTTAGAACTTAATCGCCGTTTGGCGATAATTAAAATTAAAAAAAATTTGGTAATAATTTTTATAACAGCCGAAGGAATAAAAAAAAAGGTTTTATTTATCAAATAAATTGGATTTATTTAATTAAAAAGCCTTTTCTCCTCTCGGGTGTTCGTGGTTCGTGATCCGGCGGTTCGAGTTCAAGATTCGAAGATCAAGACTCGAAGACATAGATTATGTAATTTACTGTTTTCCTAGGATAGATTAGATACGGGGGTACCAACAATCCATCTCGGTGTTTAAATTTTCCGCAATTTATTTTTTATGTGTTTAATCATAAAATAGATATAAAATCGGAATTGCCATGACATGCTTCATATCATAAATCCACTCCATGCATACATGTAGAATTTTAATTTTGGTAATTAAAATAGGCATGTATACAAACTCGTGTAATTAGTTGAAATTTAATTAATGCGTGGTAATTAATAAATTTAGTAACTAATTAAAGATCCGAGGACGGGTTATGAAATCGTTAAGTTTTTCGGTGTGTGTTCTCGGTGAACCGCCTTAAAGCCCAAACGAGATCACGTTTTCAATTCGTAGTGTCTATGAGATTGAATGATGGTAAAAGAACAATAAATCTTGGATAAAAACGGTTCGCTTATAGGTTGGGTGGTCAACTGAGCTAGGCTCGACCGACTTAACCCTCCTAGTGTGATGTATGCACGGGGGTCCGGCAAGACTAAGCTAAACCAGAGAGCGGAGGGGTGATTCCTTCTTGTCTCAATGGGGCTGTCTTGACCCGATTTCGTCCGACTGTCACATATGTTCCAACGAATAGGACGGGTATGCTTGCCTACGTTACCGACACCATTCAAAATCCTTGATTTGATGTGCTTTTATGTTAACATCAAAAAGACGTGGTTAGTTAACCCACCACCACTTCCAAAATATTGAGTGGGAGCGGGGGAGGCGACAGCCAACCCCACGGCCTCTACTATAGATACAAGTAAGTGAGAGAAGGGTGACGCCTCGCGGCGCTTTGATTTCGTTCCCCTAAGGATGGTGTTCACCCCTATCAACATTCATGGCTTGGTCTCCGAAAGGATAGGTTTTTCGGGTACTCGTCGGGTCACTGACCTATCCTAAGACGGCACACTCGGGGCGTACCTAAGAGATCCGATATAGTAGGTCACACTCATCAAGGGTATTCTTGATAATACCTAGGCTAAAAAAGGAAGGTAGTCAATGAATAAGGGGATGTTCGATTCTGGTGGGATGTTCGATTCTCACAAGTTATTCATTGATGAGATTGTCTCGATTTAACCGTCATCTCTTTGACCTACCCTAAGGCGGATCGAGATGCAAGGTTAAAACCTTGAATGGTAGAGTAGACTTAATTTTAGTTTACAATTCCTAAAATAAATTTATATAGTAGTGTTAAACTTGAATTAATGTATGTCATTTTATTTTCAAAAAAAAATGTCCGCTCAAATTTACCTTTCTTGTCTAAAAATTAACGGAAACAACTTTAAGAAATGGAAGAGTAACCTAAACGTGGTACTCACATATGAGAATGTGCAACATGTACTCACTTCAATGCCCTACAAAGTGGCGATCCAAAACCTGGTAAAGCCGAGATTGAACAAAGATAATCGCCGGATCGAGGCGGATAACCGGCTCGTGGGATCATCCCGCGGCGGCGATGTTGGAGGTTATTAGGACCCAGTGATTGAAGAGTTTGAGACTGCAGGAGAAATCATGCGGAAACTTACTTCGATGTTTGGATCACCTAGCAACCAAGCAAGACACGATGCCATCAGGATGGCTGTTAACACGAAATTGAAGAAAGGTCAAGCAGTGAATGGTCATGTTTTCAATATGATCAGTTTCTTCAATGACGCCGGTATTCATGGATCGATGTTTAATGAAGCAACTCAAGTATCGATGATTTTGGAATCGTTGACTCCTGAGTTTATCCCGTTCAAAACTCAGTATCTGATGGGAAAACATGAGTTGACCATGACACATATGCTTAATGAACTGACTATCTATGAGGGCCTACTATCGAAAGATAAAGTCCAAGTAGGGGATAAGAAAGCTGAAGCCAATATGGCCGGGCTAAGTCTTCAAACAAGCCTAAGGCCAAACCAAAGAAGAAGGGTAATGTTGCACCTGCGTGCCCAAGCCAATGAAGAAAAAGAAAGCCAAGAAAGTTGATTTGAGGCCAAGCCCAAGGGCGAATGCTTTTATCAGTAGGAGGTAGGACATTGGAAACGCCATTGTCCGGAATATCTTCGTGATGTGAAAGATGGCAAAGTCAAGGCTATCGCTGGGAAAGATAAGAAATGTAATTTGGAATTACTATTCTTGGAATCTTTTAATGTAGCTAAAGATGTATCCACTTGGATACTTGATACTGGAGCTACTAACCATGTATGTTTTTCATTGTAGATTCTTAGTTCGTACAAGGAGCTGGAAGAGGGTTCTCAAGTGATGCGAGTAGGCACCGGGCGCCTCATTTCGGCTAAAGCAAATGGAGTCATGGACTTGCATTTTAATAATAGAATTTTACATTTAGAGAATGTTTATTTTATTCAAATTTCAGAGAAATTTGATTTCTCATTCTGCCTTAGTTGAACAATCATTTTCTGTTTCAAATTTGAATGGCGAATTTGTTATTTCGAAGAATGGCTTTGAATTGTGTTCAACTACGAATGAAAACGGTTTATATTTTGTAAGACCACATAAAGCTCCCCTACTTAATACTGAAATGTTTAAAACTGCTCATCAAAGATCTGCTAAAAGGCAGAAAGTTTCTCAAGTAAAAAAAGATAAAACATACTTGTGGCATCTGAGGCTTGGTCATATTTCCTTGGAAAGACTCAAAAGACTAGAAACGGTTCATGCCTTAGGTGAGTCATCTGTTGACACACTGCCTGTCTGCGAGTGTTGCATGGAAGGAAAAATGACTAAGCGTCCATTCTCATCAAAGGGTAATAGGGCCACGGGAACTCTAGACTTAGTGCATTCAGACCTTTGTGGTCTGATGAACGTACAAGCTAAAGGCGTATACGAGTACTTTGTGACTTTCATAGATGACTACTCGAGATTCGGTTATGTTTATCTCTGCCGCATAGAAGTCCGAGGCTTTTGGAAAGTTCAAGGAGTTCCAAGCGAGGTTTCGAAGGCAACTAGGCAAGTCATTGAAATGCCTCTGCTCGGATCGTGGAGAGAGTATTTAGATCTCGAGTTCATTGACAACTTGGCTGAAAAAGGAATTTGTTTCCAACGTTCGCCGCCTAGGACACCTTAGCAAAACGGTGTTGGCGAGAGAGGAGGAACGGGACATTGATTAACATGGCTAGATCAATGATGAGCTACGCCTCACTACCTATATCATTTTGGGGTTATGCTTTAGAAGCGCCGGTCTACATTTTGAATGCGATCCGTCAAAGTCATCGAAAAGACACCCATAGAAATGTGGTCCGACATCGCGAAAGCCTTCGTCACTTCCGCATATACGGGTTGTCTGTACATGTGCTTTGATGGACAAGACTACCAAGCTACAATCGCGCATTTAAAGTATGTTTTTTTGTAGGCTATGCAAAAGGTACACGTGGTGGTCTATTTTATGATCCGGAAGATAACAAAGTGCTAGTCTCGACTAACGCTATGTTTTTTAAGGAAAGTTCTATGAAAGACCACAGACCTCGAAGTAAAATTCTACTAGAAGAATTACTCTCCGATGACGTCAGGCCTGTTGTGGCTGTTGATGTTCCTGTAAACAACACTAATAATACAACAGTCACTTCCGACATTCCTGTTCCACCTAGACATACTGCGAGAGTGGTTCGGCCACCGGCTCGGTACGGCATGGATTTAGAGGCAAACGTAGTCGCCTCTGATGGGGTGGAAGATGATCCTCCAACCTATAAGAAGGCCTTAATGGATCACGATAAGGATAAATGGATTGACGCAATGAATCAAGAGATGGAGTCTATGTACTCTAACTCAGTTTGGAAATTTGTAGAACTTCCTCAAGGTGAAAGGGCCTATTGGATGTAAATGGCTCTACAAGCGAAAGAGAGGAATAGATGGGAAGGTCGAAACCTTCAAAGCACGGCTGGTAGCCAAAGTGTTAAGGGTGATTTTATACGTTTTATAAGGATATATTTTATAACAATTCTCTCCATATTCGTATGTTTCTCATAGAAATCGAGCTTTATATTGAAATATTGAGCAAATGAGTTTTAGAAGTATTAAAGTGCAAAATTGAGCTAATTATGTGATTTTATTGGATTAATATCTTTAGATGTAAGATGTTACATTTTGCATGTTTTTATCGTGATGTAGGTACGCTTGCATGAGGTGAAAGGAGCTTAAAAGATGTTCAAGTGATGATTTGCATGGAAGGAAAGAGATAGATATGAAGTTGGAATGAAGATTAAGATGAATTTGGAAGAAAAAGGGCCTGAACTAGCGTCCCGTGATGGACGGGCGTCCAAAAGTGGGATCAAGGTCCGTGAGAAAAAGTTGATTCAGAGAGTTTGGACGCTGAGTGGACGGGCGTCTGAAGCAAGTCCAAGGTATCTTGGACGGGCATCCAGAAAGTCGGACGGGCGTCCTTAAGCCGACATAGCAGCAGCCGACCTAGTTTTCTATAAATACCAACGCGTATTTCAACCCTAGAGACACATTATTGAGACCTATTGATACACAATCATTAGGAGAAAACCCTAGGCGGCCCCAGCCCCCTTTGGGGAGGCTGGGGTTGCGATTTTTCTTGTTTTATTTCCGCTTTCTATTTCGTTTTGCTGCTGTTTTGTGCTGAATGCTTGGAGGCTGAGCAATTGTTCAAACCATGTGAATCCGTTTCAAAGAGAGTTATTTATTTTCAATCTAGATATGTTTTGTGAATTTGATTAAAGTTGTATCTTTTCCATGTGTTTATTTTGTTATGCAATCGATATCGAGAGATGTATTGCTATTTGATGTTTACCGTATGACGAGAGTCGGTGTAAACCTTAGATCACCATAGGAAAGATTGGATTTTTAATCTTGACATAACGAGAGTTGATAGGTTGAATATCTAGGTTGCTAGATTGAGAGATCTTACACCTTGTTTTGATAGCGTCAATCTTATAGATCGAGAGATGAGAGATTGATAGGCGAATTATCTACGAGAGTAGGAATTCATACCTCCGTTAGGTGAACCACATCTTTAATTAAATCATCACAAGATAACTTTAGGGAGGAAATTAAGGGTTGCGGGATCGGTGGATAATTACTTGTTCAGTTGTTCAATCACAATGATCATCTTCTTGTTTACTGTTTATTTTATGGTTTATAGTTTAGATTTCGTTTTTGCTTTTATCCTTCCTGGCTTTGGACTGACAATCCTCTGTCCAGTTTATCTTTTCATTTTTAGTTTTAGGTTTTATTAATAAAGGTTTCAATCTTAGGAAAATTAATGAACTAGATACCCCGATTCCCTGTGACCGACTCCGGTATTAATCGCTATGCTACGATCCCTACACTTGAGGTATATCGGATTTATAAATTTTATTACTTGTTTGTTTTGTTAGATAAAATCCGTGACAAGTTTTTGGCGCCGTTTCCGGGGAATCGGTGCGGTTGTCCAGTTCATTATTAATTTTTCTAAGGTAGTATAGTGGTGAGTATTCCCGCCAACGGAACCAAAAACAAGTTTTTGGCGCCGTTGCCGGGGAATCGGTACGGTTGTCTAGTTTATTAGTTTTTCTGATTTTTTCTGTTATAAGTTAGGATAAAAGGGATAGTTAGGGCACTTGGTAGTGTTTTGGCCGTAACTTTCGGCTCGAGTGTCCGTTTGGAACGCAGGACCCCAATTCGGAAAGCTCGTTCCGACGCCGACAACGTGGTGAACCGCCTATGGCCGTTCAACACCGTTTTCGAGGTCAAAATCTGCTGTTTTCCCTTCCATTTTGGGCTCAGAAGATTTCAACACGTTTTTCTCTCTTTTATCGTTTTCTTGTTTTCTGTTTTAAATTTTTCGTAGGCAGATTTCTATCTCTGTTTCCGTTTCTTTCAATAAAGAGGTACTGTTAAATAAATTGAGGTTTTTTTTTTATTTTGCCGTGTTTCGATAACCATTGGGTTAAGAATGTGCAAAAAAAAAAATTTACTCAATTTATGAAACGTGAATTATATGTTTTTTTATAGGTTTGATAGGTTTCATAGGTTGTCTATTGTCGTTTTTAGGTTTCATAGTTTTGTTTTCGTTTTTAATAAACACTAGGGTTTCTGTTTTAATGATATGGTATTAGGTTATGATTTTAGGGTTGCTGCTGTTTTCTGGTATCAATCGAGTCTGCTGAGTCAGACGGGCGTCCATAGTAAGTGAACGCCCGTCCGTCCAACTTGAACCAACTCTGTTATGTCTTAAGAGAACCAAACGAGCGTTTGTCCTTTCCAAACGAGCGTTTGTCCTTTCCAAACGCCCGTCCAGTTCATCATTAACAGGAGGACGAGCGTCCGCTTGCCTGAACGTCCGTCCGCCCTGAATATGCTTTAAACGTCCGTCTGGATTGTCTGAACGGCCGTCCGATCTGTCGCTTTTTTGAATAGATTTTATCTTGATACATGCTTTATTTGACGTGGATATTTTCATACGAGCTTCTGTGGCTAATTATTTTTACGTAGATGTTCTGAACTTGCATGTTTACATCTTTCCATCTACTGATCCATGTTAAATAATTGATTAATTCTTATACACATGCTTCATTATTTGACATGGATGTTTTAATGTGAGGCTCTGTGGCCTTTGTATATGCGTAGATGTCCTGTTCTTTCACCGTTATGGTTTTCTTTCCATCTATTGCAATCCATGTTGAGTAACTCACCTAGTTAGATGTGATTCCAATTTGATTTATGCTGTTCCTTTTGTCGTCTATCTAGGGTGTTAGGATTGTTAAAGGCACGTCTACACTTTACGTGGCAAGCTTCTGTGGCTTTGCATAATCAAATTTTGTTGCGCTTCTGTGGCGTTATTTAGTAGACATTTATATTCTTGACCGTGCTTAGATTAGGGCGATATCTATGGAATTAGTTGGGCTAGCATTTTCTTTATTTTCGTTTTGCCTTTTTAGTATAGTTGCATATCATTTAGTTGCATTGTATTTTGTTTTATTATTATTATTATTATTATCTTTTCTTTTTAGTGCACCTAGCCCTGCTACTTTGTAGTGTTCTCTATCCTTATTTCTGTATGCACATGTGGTCCATATTTGTATTGTAAGCTTCTGTGGCTTATTTGACGCTTAGATGTCCTGTGTTTTCCCTGTGTGGTGATTTTTCCATCTGAGCAATTATTTCCTGTGCTTATATCAAACTTTTCTGCGCAATATGTTATATTCCCCTATCCCCGAGGTACGTTTTGTGTTGTTTTTCATGTATGCAGGATATTTGCTATAGCACTTGTGAGTTTTAAACGATATCAATTTTCCGGTGGATGGTCCACAGTCTACTGATTTCTTCAAGCATTTCCGGATCTGGATCATGACCACTTTCGGAATTGCCACCTTCGAACTACAATCAGCTAAGTACTTCATCTTTTCTTTAATTCTGCACAACATGAGGACATGTTGATATTTAAGTGTGGGGGAGGGGAATGATTTTATATGTATCTATACATTTGCTTAATTCGTTTTGATTCTATGCAAAAATGAGCTGAACTTTTTCAAAATTTTTGTTTTGTCCCGAGTGAGCAAATGCATATTTTTGTTCGGTTTTTATAGTCATTGATGCTATATACTGTATGTTCAGTAAGTTAGTTGTTTCACGAGCCATAGTGAACGATGAGCTAATTTATAAAGTTATATCCCTTTTGACGAGTGATTTCTGATTTTCTTATAAGTCATGTGCTTAGTGCTACGTATATATCTTGAGATTTATGATAGTTTGTATTTAGATCCGAAGTATGTTATATTGTGAATATCTAAGGTTTGAATGTGATAAGTAACACGTAGCTTATTGTCAAATGAAAAGTTGAGTTTATATGAATTAATTGGGTGTGTCGAAAGCTGGTCGATGATTTGAGTGCGGTAGGTCATACCACGTATGTCCTATACCACTATGATGACCAAAAGCTCACGACAGTCAGAAAAAGCTGCCTTATGATTGGAGTAAGGTAGGGTATATCTCGAATATCCTATTCTGCTATGACAGGGCAACAGCTCATTCTGATGTGCGTTTAAAGTGAAGTAGTTAAATCAACTAAAGAATTGGTATGAAATGGATAAAAGACTAAGTTATCGTCTATCTTATCCCCAGTAGAGACTGATAGATATGCTGTAGGGATTATCCTCTGAGTATTTCAGAAAGGCCCTAGATATATTCGATCATCCTTTTCGGGATATTTTACGTTTGGAGGGTACATCTTATGAGTGTCATTTATTGCTAGTCTACGAGGGGGTATTAGCTAGTTTTTCTTTGAGTTTCTCAAGTTTGGATTTAGTGGAAGTTTTCTATGGCTTTGCACACACACAGTGGTGAACTTCTGATTTATTGGATCTATGCTATATTGTCTGAGATGTCTGTTTTCGTTTCGAGCCTTGATTTTGTTTTGTTTTGCTCGGGACGAGCAAAAGATAAGTGTGGGGGAGTTGTTAAGGGTGATTTTATACGTTTTATAAGGATATATTTTGTAACAATTCTCTCCATATTCGTATGTTTCTCATAGAAATCGAGCTTTATATTGAAATATTGAGCAAATGAGTTTTAGAAGTATTAAAGTGCAAAATCGAGCTAATTATGTGATTTTATTGGATAAATATCTTTAGATGTAAGATGTTACATTTTTCATGTTTTTATCGTGATGTAGGTACGCTTGCATGAGGTGAAAAGAGCTTAAAAGATGTTCAAGTGATGATTTGCATGGAAGGAAAGAGATAGAGATGAAGTTGGAATGAAGATTAAGATGAATTTGGAAGAAAAAGGGCCTGAACTAGCGTCCAGGATGGACGGGCATCCAAAGAAGTGGACTGGCGTCCAGGAGAAAAAGTTGATTCAGAGAGTTTGGACGCTGAGTGGACGGGCATCTGAAGCAAGTCCAAGGTATCTTGGACGGGTGTCAAGAAAGTCGGACGGGCGTCCTGTTCGGTAAAAACGAGTTTTACAATTTATAACCGAAACACCCCAAGTATAAGGATCGTAGTAAAGGATGTTATCGGGTCGTCCTAAGGGAGTGGAATGTTTATCGGATTCAAAGAACAATTATTCTATCGAGTATGTCACAATTACTAACTGAACTACTAAACTAAGGCTGAAACTAACTAAAACCTAAACCTAAGAATTAAAACAGAAAACAGAAATTAAACAAGCTGAAAAATAAGAAAACAGAAAAACGGACGAGCGTTCACTAAAGTGAACGAGCGTCTGAAAACTAAACCTAATGGACGGGCGTCTGCTATTGCGGACGAGCGTCCAACTACGAAATGGAACAGAAAATTGCAGAAAAACAGCAGGAAACTAGGGTTTATAAAACTAAAACTTAAACTAAACTTAATCTAAACGATTCGATTAGAACAATTAAAGGAAAACACAGCAAGGCGACTAGATTCCACCTATCAACCAACAATCCCAACTAGATGGTGATTAAAAAGACACCGTTTTTAGTAGTGATTTATTCACGAATTCAATTAAACTTCTTCAACCAAATTCTAGGGTTTCGTTTATCTTTTCAAACAAACTAAACATGCAATCAACACGAAATCACGAGGTTGTTTCCAAACTCTTACTCAACTAATCATGCATAATCTCTTAAAACACGAATAATTGCATCACTTGAACGAAATAAAACTTAAACCAATATACTTTCATACATAGATCCAAGCATATAGATATAGACAAATCGTTTCATCAAATCGTTAATTCCAACAAAACATGATCAATACAAAACAGCATCCAAAGTGATGAAAAACTATAAATTAAACTCACTAACATAAAGCATCGAACTCTCTAGTTGGTTGTGTTGATGATGGGCTTCCTCCGTCGACTCACTGCAAGGTTTCTAGCCAACAATCATGTTGGATATGATTGTTGGTTGGGAGATTTGCATCTCTGTGAAATTAGGGTTCTCTGGCCGCAGCTTTTTGGTGAAAAATTGCGATCTCAATTATGTAGTATATGAATTAGGGTTGGGGCTGCCGCTTTATTTATAGAGCTCTAAGTCGGTTAGGGTTAAGTCGGCAACGGACGCTCGTGCTGGTCTTGTGGGCGCCCGCCCGTAATGCCTGGACGCCGAGTAAACGCCGCTCGTCATCCTCCGTCTCAACTCTCTGAATGTAAAACACAATTCGGACGCCGTCCACTTTATCAAACGCCCGTCTGGAATGGACGCCGCATGCCTGCCGCCCAAGATGCTTGAGGTCGGATTTCATCATCTTTATCCAATTTCTTCAAGCCAATTCCAACTCTATCTCTTATAATTCGACTTGAGCTTTATTTATCCACTTATGGCACTCAAAATCAACACCTACATGATAAATAAACAATGCAAAAATGTAATAAAATCCAAATAATAATAATTCCATTAAATCAACACTTAAAATCATCAATTTTGCATACAACCCTCTTAAAATCATCTTTATTAAATAATTACACGTAAACCCTTAATTCTCATGTAAATTATGCAAATGTGGGGAAAATAATAATGAAATAACCCTTTAATAATCATATAAATATGACCTTAACAACACCCCCACACTTAGCTTTTTGTACGTCCTCGGACAAAACAATCAAAACTATAGCTCAACTTTATAAATAATCCACATAGATCTCTAACTCACGTAACAAAAGATACAACAACTATAGCAAATAAAACCAACACAGAAATAGATTCGGTGTAAGTGTGACAAGCCATTCTCAATCTAACAAGCCTTTCAAAGAAATATCCTCTCAGAAATTCCAATGACTATCCTAGTACAGATAATAATAAACTCCACTCAAAGCCTTCCCACGCACTCAAGTAGGATAATCCCTACAAAGATATCATGCGGTTCTCACTGGGTACAAGATCCATGATAACAAAGACTTGACTTTATTTTTACTCATCATTTTTCAAAATTTTCAAATTTGACGCATATCAGAATAAGCTCTTACCCATCATAGTAGAATAGGATGTTTCGTGATAACACCCTACCTTACTCAAATCATAAGGTAGCTATAAACTGATCGTCGTGAGCTTTTGGTCATCATAGTGGTATAGGACATACGAGGTATACCTACCGCACTCAAATCATAAACCAGCTTCCGACAAACGTATTTATTAATAATTGCTTACTCACTTTATTTATTCACTTTTCAAAGTCATAAGTTACATCTCACCTATCACATTCAAACTTTATGATATTCACAATTACACGGTCTAACTAAGGTGTTATCTTTGTCTCGACCTTCCTAAGATAAATCATTAAAAATAATGAAAGGATATAATTCAAAAGTCATGCTTCAAAATCAAAGGCTTTCGTGAGTGAAAAACGAAACTATCTCCATAAAAGTAAAACATGCTATAATTATCTCACTAAGTCACATACTATCATCGTTAGAAAACTACAACTAGCAAGCATCTAGTTCCAATTATATGCTCGAGACTCACAAAAAAAAAATTTTAAATTTCGCAAAAATTTAACATTCACTCATATTTCAAAGGATATAGCATAAAAACATACCCAAACACCCCCCCACACTTAAATCACATTATGTCCTCAGAATGTGCAAATATAAAAGAAAAAGAAAAAACTTAGCTAGTTTCAACGGTGGTTGTCGGATGAAAGTTGGCAGAGCTCAGGCCGGAGCATGAATATACCGCAACAACTCGAATAGACAACACCGACAAGAGTAACTCAAAACTCTGCTCAAAAGTATCTCGCAACACTCGACATACCATATAATCTCGGGGTACACGGGGTATATGAGCAACACACAAAACACTCACAATGAACGTAAGAGGAATAACCATCAACACAAAATCAACTAATGTATTATTTCTAAAACAATAAAACAAAACAACCTAAGAAAAGGAAACGAACAAATAAAACTAGGTTGCCTCCTAGGAGCGCTCTTTTAATGTCAATAGCTTGACACAAAGTTCAAGATCAACCCGGATCGGGCCACTTTGGTTTAACTGCCGCCACCTCGATGATCGAATCGAGCAATCTTTGGGGCGAAATGATTTTCACCACAACAACAAGTCAAGTGTGCAATAAGTTCATTAAACTTTTCTCTCCAAACTACACTGACTCTCTTCTTCTTGCTCTTGCGCACGATCGGCATAGACATAGTGGTATGATCAGAAGTTTCAGCAGAAGGTACCTCACGGGTGGATATAGGAATGTCATCATCATCTGACTCAAAGAAATAAGATGGAATCTCTTCACAAATCAGGACATCTGTACTCTCATCTCTTCTTTGGAAATAAAGAATCTCAGGCTTTTCCTTTGGTTGCCCAAAATATTTCTTAAGTCGATGACCATTCACCTTAAAAGCTTGATTACCATACCCGTTCAAAGTAATTACTCCACTTGGATTAACTTCGAGAATCTCAAAGGGACCGGACCATCATCTAGACTTGAGTTTACCCGAAACAGGTGAAGTCTAGTATTATAGTAGTAAAGCCATTTCACCAACTTTGAATTCTCGGTCCTTGATCTTAGCGTCATGGAGTATCTTAGTTCTCTCCTTGCTGAGTTTAGCATTCTCGTATGCACGAGTCCGAATTAAATCGAGCTCGTTCAATCAGAAACAACCTTTTCTCCCCCACGAGTTGGCTATCAAAATTTAAGAATTTAATTGCCCGAAAGCTCTGTGTTCAAGTTCGACAGGTAAATGACAAGCTTTGCCATAGACCATTTGGAAGGGTGACGTGCCCATCGGGTCTTGAATGCGAAGACGATAAGCCCACAACGCGTCATCCAACTTAAGACTCCAATTAGATCGATTATTGTTCACGGTCTTCTCAAAATTCTTTTCAAGCTCTGGTTTGCTTACCTCGACTTGGCCACTAGTTTGAGGATGATATGGTGTACCAATCTTATGTTTGACACCATACTTTTCAAGGATTTTGTCAAGCGGCGCATTGCAAAAGTGAGTACCTTCATCACTAATGAGTGCTCTCGGACAGCCGAATCTAGTAAAGATATTCTTTTGCAAGAATTTCTTTACAACCTTGTGATCATTAGTTTGAGTAGCTATGGCCTCGACCCACTTTGAAACATAATCCACACAGACGAGGATATACTTATTACCACATGAAGATGGAAAGGGTCCCATAAAATCTATGCCCCATACATCGAAAACTTCGCATTCAAGAATGGGCTTAAGTGGCATTTCCATCCTACTACTCTGCCGTCCAGTTCTCTGGCACCTATCACAACCTTTACAAAAGGCTTCTGCATCTTTAAACAGAGTCGGCCAAGAGAATCCAAATTGAAGAATCTTTGCAACCGTCTTCGGTGTTCCATAGTGACCTCGGTAGGACCGCTTATGGCATTGTTCCAGAATATCCCATTGCTCGTGTTCCGGAACACACCGTCGAAGCAACCCGTCTTTACAGACTCTGAACAAATAAGGATCTTCCCAAACGAGATATTTAAGATCAGAAAAGAACTTTTTCTTCTCCTGATACGTCATATCCTCTAAATGACCACTCGCTAAATAATTGACGTAGTCAGCATACCACGGCCTAACCGTTTCAAGCTTCATCAATTGCTCAGTTGGAAAATCAATGCCTATATCATTGTGATTTTCTGCACTCTCATTTACTAAGCGAGATAAATGATCAGCCACAATATTCTCACTACCTTTCTTATCTTTAATCACAAGGTCAAACTCTTGTAGAATTAAAATCCATCTAAGTAACCTTGGTTTGGCATCCGCTTTATCCATAAGGTAGCGTAAAGTCGCATGATCTGTCCACACAATCACTTGAGACCCTGAAGATAGCTTCTAAACTTGTCAATGGCAAAGACGACGGCTAAGAATTCCTTCTCGATCGTAGTATAATTGCATTGAGCCGGGTTCAAGGTACGACTACGCATAATAGATGGGCTGAACCTTTTATCAACTCTTTGACCTAAAACTGCGCCTACGGCGTAATTAGAGGCATCGCACATCAACTCGAAAGGCTTGGTCCAGTCAGGTGCAACTAAAATAGGGGCACTGATAAGCTTGTCTTTCAAACAATTGAAAGCTTCCTTGCACTTCGCATCGAACAAGAAATCTACATCATCTTTCAAAAGATTTGATAAAGGCTTGGCGATGGTAGAAAAGTCTCGAATAAACCGCCTGTAGAAGCCAACGTGTCCTAGAAAACCTCGTACCTCCTTCACTGTCTTAGGGTACGTCATCCTTTCAATGGCTTCGACCTTAGCCTTATCAACTTGAATACCAGCATTGGACACCTTATGTCCCAAAACAATCCCTTCTTCAACTAGAAAATGGCATTTCTCCCGCTTAAGCACAGATTTTCTCAACACAACGTTGGAGTACCATATCTAGATTCTTTAAAATTTCATCAAAGCTATCGCCATAGACTGAGAAGTCATCCATGAAGACTTCCATGCATTGCTCAACAAGTCCATCAAAAATGGCCAACATACACCGTTGAAAAGTCGCGGGTGCATTGCATAGACCGAATGGCATTCTACGAAAAGCAAAAGTACCAGATGGACATGTAAACGTTGTCTTCTCTTGGTCATTAGGATCAATGGCTATCTGGAAGTAGCCAGAATAGCCATCAAGGAAACAATAATACTTGTGACCACTCAGTCTTTCAATCAGTTGGTCAATGAAGGGTAAGGGGAAGTGATCTTTTGCAGTGACTTCATTCAGTCTACGATAGTCAATACAGACTCTGTAGCCAGTCACGAGACGTAGGGCAACTTCCTCCCCTTTTTCATTCCTTTCAACTGTGATTCCGCCCTTCTTTGGCACAACTTGAGTAGGGCTGACCCACTCGCTATCGGCGATTGCGTAGATGATTCCCATGTCAAGCCACTTTATAACCTCCTTCTTGACAACCTCCTGCATATGCGGATTCAGTCTTCTCTGAGGTTGTCTAACCTTTTTAGCTCCTTCCTCCGTTCGGATTTTATGCATGCATATGTCTGGGCCGATCCTCGGATATCACCCACTTGCCAACCGAACGCGAGGATGTTTTTCTTAAGCACTTCTATCACCAGGCTTCTTGCTCTTGGTCGAGTTTCAAGAAATGATCAAAGGCAATTTATCTCCATCCTTAAGAAAGATATACTTAAGGTGTTTTGGAAGCGGTTTAAGCTCTAAATCAGTAGGTGGTTGCTCAATACTAGACTTTAACGGGCCACCTTTCTCCTTATGAGCTTGAAGTGGTTGACATGAGAACACCTCATCTTCCCGAGACTCAACCCCGTAAAGGTCTGGATCAAATCATCCATCGGAATCCTCCGGTCAACACTTGCTTCCTTTTTCTTGTGATCGATCATTTTTCTTAACTCTTCATCTTTAAGCTCTTCTGCCAGCTCTTCCCAATCATCTACTTCCCAATGAGTAGCTTCTCTCCAAAACTCTACCTCGTCCCAACTACCCATCAGAGCTTCTTCTTCTCCAGGGATGAAGTCTTCCTGAGTCAGTTCTTTGAAATCATCGTTTGTCGCTGGGTATCTCCATGCTTCTAACTCAATAACAGGCTCAGTATGAGCGAGTGAAGATGACTCGTCAATGCCTACGGCTGGAAATGAATTAGAAGATGGTCCGCAGTCAGCCGGATCCTCAATGTCCATGACTTCAAAAACACCTATCTCTGTAAGCTCCATTGCATCTTCATAATAGGCATCTCCGCCGTCCTCATATATGGCTTCGACAAACGATATTTCATCAATTACGGCTCTTTCGGGATGTGTCCTCGTGTGAAGGTGACGGATGTGTCACCGACTCTAAGAGTAATCTGTCCCTTTGTAAGTCGATGAGAGCGTTAGAAGTGTCTAAAAGGTTCGGCCTAGAATTAGAGGCATCTCCTTATCGTGGATAGTCTAGAATAACCCGATCGGTAGGGAAGACTAAATGTTCAACTTGAAGGAGAACATTAGCTACACAACCGCCGCAGCATTTACTAGATTTGTCTACCATCCAAGAGAAATGGGGCGTTCTCGCATTCTTTTGTCTAGCCCGAGCTTCTTGCATACATTTAATGGCATCACATTGATGGAGGCCCCGAGTCGCATAAAACATTTTCGAACAAATGGCCTTCGATCTCACGGAGATTGAAGGTCCGCCAGTGGTCACCTCGCTTAATGACAATTTTCTCGTGAAACCATCGCGCAATCTTCTCAAACACTTCTTCACCATCCCTCCTAAGCTTTCTCTTCTCTCCACAGAATTCTTTAAGATACTTAGTACATTTAGGCATTTCGCTTAATACCTCACTAAGGGCATACTCACTTTAGTGTCCCTAAGTATCCTCCTCACTCCAAAGATACCGCTTGTCGTTAGTGAGGTTTTCTCTTTCCTTTTGGTGGATAAGGAAGGGCTTTATCATTCCTGTAGCTTGATTCTTTATCGCCTCATCCTCCTTATCCTTCCATCTCACAAACTTTTCTTCCTTTTTTTTTCTTAGTCGAGGTACCGCCTTTGACTTTCCTTCCTTTCCTCATTATCGTAATTATTTTCATCCTCCGAAGAATTGTCACTAAGCTCCTCCTCATCATTGCTTTCTTGGCATGTGATTTCGATTTCCCCCTCGAACTCATGGCGTCGGGAGGGGCTACTCGCTTCCCGACATCTTGCCGGGTCCAGCCTTTCTTACCACTTCTCGAGTTACTTCGCTCAACTCCTCTTCTTGTCCATACTCCCATTGTGGTGTAATGGCGGTGCAAACATTCACATCGACTTTGGTTTCTCTCGGTATAACTCGGAAGTTTACCGTGAGGTCTGCTTGCTTGCTCGGTCCGCCATCCGACCAACTTGTCTCTCAATTGCTTTAACACTAGTAGACGAGTCTTCACCATGTCTACCAAATCATCGAATTTGTGTTGAGGGACACATGAGGTGGTATGATTGTTGTTCGAGTTTGATTCCAGCCACCTGAGGCCTTTGGGAGTTCTCGAATCGGCCTTTGATAGTTCGAGTTGAAAGAATTCGAATTTGAAGGGCCAGTGGTAGCTTGGCTTGATTGAAGTTTTGTCTTTGAAATCTGAATAGTTCTGGTTTAGCCTTGCGGTTGAAGTTTCGGAAGGGTTGGTTTTGATTATCCATTAAGTTTACCTCCTCCGTCATCTCGGTCCCCGCTGTGTTTCAAGATAATTTGAATCGGAAGGTGCATCGCATCAAGATTGGCCAACCGCTTGCTTATCAATTCCATCCGAGCAACTAACGCTTGTGTATCGGGATTGCTTGCGAGTGACCTTCTTTCTTAACAATATTGGTCTTCTTAGAGTCGACCACATATTGTTCTTGGCTATTGTCTCAAATGCACTCTATAGGCGATCTCATCACCTCCCCTAAGAAGGATCCATGAGTGTGTGGAGTCAAGATAGTCTCTATTAGGTTGAGAGACTCCTCTCGTAAAATAGTTCCAACAACTCATGTCTATCATATCCGTGATTGGGGCACTTCCTCATCAACAGATTTAATCTCTCCCAAGCTTTGCCATGGTCTCATCCTCCAACCGCTCAAACGTAGCTATTTCCCGTTTCATTTCCATAATCTTGCCTGGTGAAACCCACTTAAGAGCGAAGGCTCTTTTGACATCATTCCATGTATGGAGGGAATGATGTGCTAACGATTTAAACCATCTCGCTTGCTTCACCTTTCAAAGCAAAAGGAAATAGCTTCAACTTTACGATCTCGTAATCAACACCAGGATAATGGCACGCTTCACTGATTTGTACGAATGTGGATAAGAAGTCGTGTGGATCTTCTTGAGCAAAGACCATGGAAAGAGCTATTCTGAACTAGAGCAACTACTCCGTTCTTTAGATCAAAGTTCGCTCCTCCCATGTCGGGAGGACGAATAGGTCTATGTCCCTCGAGAAAATCTTGGTTTAGATATGGAGTGTAGGGGTCCTGGTTCAGTTGATTAAGCTGGTTTTGTCTAAATTGTTGAAGTTGTTGATTTATACCACTTGCTCGATTCTTGTTGTTGCTGCAGAGCTTGCATCTGTTGAAGGAGTAAATTTAACTGAGCTTGGGGGTCAGGATTTGGAATTGGTGGATCTTGATCCGCCATTTTATCCAAATCAGGGAGAAGCCTTCTTCTAAGGATAGATCGTTCAGGCTCAGGATCAAAGATCAGAAGTCCCTTCTTACTTCTCGTTTGCATAAACCAGAAGAAAGGAAAAGGAAGAAATCAACCCTTTGGGGTTGATTAGAATAGGTTTAGAAAAGATTAGATGGTTTAGAGGAAGAAAAGAAAAGAGAAGAAAGGAGTAGAAATAATGATTGAAGAGGCTGAACTGGCGTCCAGTATGAGTGGACGCTCGTTCAGATCACGGAACTGGCGTTCAGAAGACAGATTGGGGAGAAACGGGTGTTTAGAGGCTGGACGAGCGTTTGGTAGTTCAGACGCTCGTCTGATCAGCTTAAACGATGCAGAGAAGAAGATTTTTAGAACAGACGGGCGTCTGAAAGGATGGACGCCCGTTTAAAAACTGAAAAACGAAACAGATACAGAGAAGAATAGCAGGAAAGAAAATAAAAACCTAAAACAGTAATAGTTAAGGCAATATATTTATACGATCTAAAATCTAAGGCAAATCTAAGCTAATAAAAATCTAATGTGACCAATAACATAAAATAAATAAATAAAAACTAAAATAATTAAAATCAAATTTATAAAATCGAAAATCTAAACTATGATAAAGTGAAATAAAATAAAAATAAAAATAAAACGTAGCAATTAGATTATTACCTAAAAAAATAGTACCAAATAAAAATTGCACCTAAGAATCCGACACAACCGTTACCGACTCCCGGCAACGGCGCCAAAAACTTGTTCGGTAAAACGAGTTTTACAATTTATAACCGAAACACCCCAAGTATAAGGATCGTAGTAAAGGATGTTATCGGGTCGTCCTAAGGGAGTGGAATGTTTATCGGATTCAAAGAACAATTATTCTATCGAGTATGTCACAATTACTAATCGAACTACTAAACTAAGGTCAAAACTAACTAAAACCTAAACCTAAGAATTAAAACAGAAATGTAAATTAAACAAGTTGAAAAATAAGAAAATGAGAAAAAGCGGACGGCGTTCACTAAAGTGAGCGAGCGTCTCAAAACTAAACCTAATGGACGGGCGTCACGCTATTGCGGACGGCGTCCAACTTCTGAATCGAAGCAGAAAATTGCGTAAAAACAACAGAAACTAGGGTTTATAAAACTAAAACTTAAACTAAACTTAATCTAAACGATTCGATTAGAACAATTAAAGGAAAACACAGCAAGGCGACTAGATTCCACCTATCAACCAACAATCCCAACTAGATGGTGATTAAAAAGACACCGTTTTTAGTAGTGATTTATTCACGAATTCAATTAAACTTCTTCAACCAAATTCTAGGGTTTCGTTTATCTTTTCAAACAAACTAAACATGCAATCAACACGAAATCACGAGGTTGTTTCAAACTCTTACTCAACTAATCATGCATAATCTCTTAAAACACGAATAATTGCATCACTTGAACGAAATAAAACTTAAACCAATATACTTTCATACATAGATCCAAGCATATAGATATAGACAAATCGTTTCATCAAATCGTTAATTCCAACAAAACATGATCAATACAAAACAAAGATCCAAAGTGATGAAAAACTATAAATTAAACTCACTAACATAAAGCATCGAACTCTCTAGTTGGTTGTGTTGATGATGGGCTTCCTCCGTCGACTCACTTGCAGCTTTCTAGCCAACAATCATGTTGGATATGATTGTTGGTTGGGAGATTTGCATCTCGTGAAATTAGGGTTCTCTCGCCGCACTTTTTGGTGAAAAATTGCGATCTCAATTATGTAGTATATGAATTAGGGTTGGGGCTGCCGCTTTATTTATAGAGCTCTAAGTCGGTTAGGGTTAAGTCGGCAACGGACGCTAAATGCAGTCTTTGTGGGCGCCCGTCCGAGAATGCCTGGACGCTGAGTAAACGCCGCTCATCCTCCGTCTGAACTCTCTGAATGTAAAACACAATTCCGGACGCCGTCCACTTTATCAAACGCCCGTCTGGAATGGACGCCATTTAACGCTCGTCCAAGATCTTTGAGGGTCGGATTTCATCATCTTTATCCAATTTCTTCAAGCCAATTCCAACTCTATCTCTTATAATTCGACTTGAGCTTTATTTATCCACTTATGGCACTCAAAATCAACACCTACATGATAAATAAACAATGCAAAAATGTAATAAAATCCAAATAATAATAATTCCATTAAATCAACACTTAAAATCATCAATTTTGCATACAACCCTCTTAAAATCATCTTTATTAAATAATTACACGTAAACCCTTAATTCTCATGTAAATTATGCAAATGTGGGGAAAATAATAATGAAATAACCCTTTAATAATCATATAAATATGACCTTAACACGTCCTTAAGCCGACATAGCAGCAGCCGACCTAGTTTTCTATAAATACCAACGCGTATTTCAACCCTAGAGACACATTATTGAGACCTATTGATACACAATCATTAGGAGAAAACCTAGGCGGCCCATTACCCCTTTGGGGAGGCTGGGGTTGCGATTTTTCTTGTTTTATTTCCGCTTTCTATTTCGTTTTGCTGCTGTTTTGTGCTGAATGCTTGGAGGCTGAGCAATTGTTCAAACCATGTGAATCCGTTTCAGCAGGTTCTTTATTTTCAATCTAGATTTGTTTTGTGAATTTGATTAAAGTTGTATCTTTTCCATGTGTTTATTTTGTTATGCAATCGATATCGAGAGATGTATTGCTATTTGATGTTTACCGTATGACGAGAGTCGGTGTAAACCTTAGATCACCATAGGAAAGATTGGATTTTTAATCTTGACATAACGAGAGTTGATAGGTTGAATATCTAGGTTGCTAGATTGAGAGATCTTACACCTTGTTTTGATAGCATCAATCTTATAGATCGAGAGATGAGAGATTGATAGGCGAATTATCTACGAGAGTAGGAATTCATACCTCCGTTAGGTGAACCACATCTTTAATTAAATCATCACAAGATAACTTTAGGGAGGAAATTAAGGGTTGCGGGATCGGTGGATAATTACTTGTTCAGTTGTTCAATCACAATGATCATCTTCTTGTTTACTGTTTATTTTATAGTTTATAGTTTAGATTTCATTTTTGCTTTTATCCTTCCTGGCTTTGGACTGACAATCCTCTGTCCAGTTTATCTTTTCGTTTTTAGTTTTAGGTTTTAATAATAAAGGTTTCAATCTTAGGAAAATTAATGAACTAGATACCCCGATTCCCTGTGACCGACTCCGGTATTAATCGCTATGCTACGATCCCTACACTTGAGGTATATCGGATTTATAAATTTTATTACTTGTTTGTTTTGGTAGATAAAATCCGTGACACAAAGGTTACACACAGCGAGAGGGTATAGACTACGAGGAAACCTTCTCACCTATGGCCATGATGAAAACCATCCGCATCCTCCTTTCGATTCTTGGCATGCCTGGATTATGAAATCGGCAAATGGATGTTAAGACAACATTTTTAAACGGCTTTCTCGGCGAGGAAATCTATATTGAACAACCCAAAGGATTCATTGAAGAAGGTCGAGAGCACATGGTGTGCAAGTTGCTCCAGATCCATTTATGGGTTGAAGCACGCATCTCGTTCCTGGTATCATAGATTCGATCACACGATCAAGTCTTATGATTTCGAACAACACTTTGCTGAATCTTGTGTGTACAAGAAGGTTATCAAAGATAGTGTTGTATTTCTAGTGTTGTACGCTGATGACATACTCCTAATTGGGAACGATAAGGGGATGATGTCCGACGTGAAAAGTTGGTTGACCACGCAATTCCAAATGAAGGATTTGGGAGAAGCGAGTTATGTTCTAGGGATCCAAATCATAAGGGATCGCAAGAACATGATGTTAGCTCTGTCCTAAGCAACTTATATAGATAAGGTGCTGGCACGCTTCAGTATGGAGAACGCAAAGAAGGGTTTTCTACCAACCCGTCACGGCGTTTACCTCTCTAAGACTCAGGGGCCTCAAACCCTTGAAGAGATTGAAGCTATGGGAAGAGTGCCATATGCCTCGGCTGTTGGTAGTCTTATGTATGCTATGAGGTGTACGAGACCTGACATTTGTTATGGCGTTGGATTAGTCACCGTTTTGATCCAAATCCAGTGGCAACCGCCTTTGACGGCAAGATAAGAATCTCATCAAATATTTGAAGAGAACCAAAAATTATATACTCGTCTATTCGAGTGGGAGTTTGGAGTTAGCGGGGTACACCGATTCTGACTTTCAGTCAGACAGATATGATTCTAAATCAACCTCTGGTTCAGTGTTTACGCTTGGTGGCGGTGCAATAGAATGGAGAAGCCAAAAGCAATCCAGCACAGCCGATTCAACAATGGAAGCTGAGTTCATAGCGGCCTCGGAGGCGACTAAAGCGCGATTTGGTTAAGAAAGTTCATCGGATTAGGCGTTGTCCCGAATCTCAAGATCCTATTACTCTCTATTGTGATAACAATGGGGCCATTGCCAACTCTAGGGAACCTCGAAATCACAGTAAGTCCAAGCATATAGAGAGGAAATACTGGGTGATCAATGATTTTGTCAATAGAGGGACATTTCCGTCAAGAAAATCGCCTCCGCCGATAATCCTGTTTGATCCATTCACCAAGAAGTCATCGATTGAAGCTTTTAGTCGACACTTGGAGACTATAGGTATTAGAGACATGTCTCATTTGCGTTAGAGCAAGTGGGAGTGATAGTTTGTTGTATTTTAAATAATAGGGTGTGCTCTAAAACAATTAATCACATGCTTTCGTGCAAGTGGGAGATTGTTAGGTGTGATGCCCGAAAGACAATTTTGTAATTGTTTTATTTAATAAATGAAATGATATTGTTATTCATATTTATTATTCTCATATTCACCGATGTGACAATAGTATTTACACTACAGAAAACCCTAAAGTATATCGTTTATGTAATCACTTAACTCAGTGTATGGGATATACACGGGAGGATTGAGCTAGTGAAGATGTACTTAAAATACAATTAGCCCGTAGTGAAGTTAATCGAGAGTATCAGGTCTCTCCTTTAACGTGCTATTAATGTACCCAGAACACAATAGATGTGATTGTCTTATCCGGACTTTCGGTTAAGAGAACCTAATGGGGCATTTATATATGATGGATATATCATATAGGGCTGCACCGATTTGATTAGAGTTCACGATATAATTCCGTAATCGAGAATTCTTATCGAATCAATGGATGAACATATTTATGGATATATCTTAATCCTGAGGTGATCATAGTCAACTGCTTGAATCAGTATGAGGTTTGACTTGACGGTTAAGGATTACACTGAGTTTGTGGTCTGAATTACCCCATCTTGGCATTGTACTGGATTGAGTGAGTAGTCTATGTTATCACAGATACGGAATCCATTCCTTCCATTTATGGAAGTAGATAGACAGTTCCCTTATTTGTTAATCCTAGAAACTGATCGATCGTACGATTTCATATTACACTTATTAGCTACCAGTGAGTTGTATAAATTAATTGATCACTAGGGGGTTAATGGTAAATAAGGATAAGAGGTTCTAAAAAGGGTTAACGATAACTTCCCGATTTAGAATGAACAGTCTATGGAGGATTAATCCATATGTAATGATTATATCAATGGACGCTTATTATTATTCTCGTGAGGAGATAAATATAATCTCATAATCGGAGAGTGCGATCACGGGATTATGGTGGCATATTCTGTGATTGATTTATCGAATATAATTATTCTGTTCGTAAGATAATTATTTATTTGATTTATCGGAGCCGCTGATTATTAGTCCATGGTCCCCGACGTGCCTCCTATATAGCATAGCTATTCTCGGACGTCGAATCCTAATAATATTAATTTAGTTCTTGTTGGATTTTATTAAAACGATATGTGAATTAATTGTTTGGTGAACTGTTAAATTAGTTGGGCTAAATAATTAAATATGTGGAAAAGACATTTTTCATAATCTTGGCCCAAATTGGTGTGTATAAGTCGAAATTATTGTGACTAGGTCACAAGGGTTAAATTCGCCCCCTCTTATTTTATGGAACAAGAAATTATTTTCTTGTGATTAATAAGACATGTGCACAAAATATTTATTGGATAAATATTTATGGTAAGAAATAAAGATAAATATTATTCTAGATTTGTTCTAGAATATTATGGAATTATCTTTTATTATGGTAAGAAATAAAGATAAATATTAAGTTTTACTCTCCTATATAAAGAGAGTTCTCACAAGCCTTACAATACACATAAAATTCGACATACACCTCTTGGAGAGGAGAAAAGAATTTCCGGCCAATGGGAGATTTAGGGAAAAATCTTGAAGGTTTTTCCGGGTAGTATATCGGAAGGATTCGAGTCGAGAATTTCCTTCCACCGGGAGTTGCTTGGATCACACGTAAGGAAGATCGTGGTGCTCTTTCTATTGCGGTTCTTCTACTTGGATTTTGAGATCCAAGAGGTATGTTCTACAACCCTCTTGTAGATGTAGATCTAGTTATTTTATTACGTGTAATTTATAGATCTAGATCCTTAAATCGCTTCCGTTGTGGATGATATTACTAACAGAACTCACGGAGCACAGAGTGGGCAAAACATCCTGTGGGATATTTGGCCAGAAAGAATGGAGCGGGTGTTTGAAGATAGAACTAAGGGTATTTTAGTCCAGCAAATTTTATTTTGTCCTTAATGCAACTTAATAATTTTAGCTCGATTAAAGGTTAAATAATGGGAGATAGGTGGATTTTTACTTAATTACGCTAGGCATGTAACGAAGATTCTCCCGCTTTTGGTAACTGGGTTGCATTAGGGGGTTCGGACTATCTTCTTGTATCAATTTATTTTAATTTATAAATTTGTTAGCGTATATGAATATTTGGTCAAAGTATACATTTTCAAGTTAACTACCTCTTACCAGTGTTGTTCCTGACACTTTTGAGGCCAAATGTAGGTTTTGTATTTAATTTTTTATTTGTATGTATATAAATTAACTTTATATACATACAAATAACTCCAATGAATCACCGATTCGAATCGCATATAATGCAAGATATAATCTATTTTATGTTATAAAACTAAGAAGATAATGGAGGAAGAACAAGAGGAAATGCAAGTATAGAAGAAGGGAAAATTGCTTGTGTATTATTCCAATGATATAAGGGGGTATTTATAGTAGAGATTACAATGTGAACACAATAATCTGAATTAATCACAAATCTACTTAAATCAATCAGAATAATAGATAATCCATCAATGATATTATTTCATAACACTCCCCCTTGGATATCTATTATTTAAACATACAACAGATATGATATGCCTCATTAAAACCTTACTAAGAGAAAACCCAGTGGGAAAAAAATCTTAGTTAAGGAAAAAGAGTACATATTTATCTGGTTGATTTACTCCCCCTGAACCAAGCGTCAATTTCGATATTTCAATTGCTGCATCCCAATGCTCTTCAATGGTCTTTCAAATGTTGCGATCGACCTTCGCCTTGATAAATAATTATCGGTTGACCGGATCTGTTGCACATCAATCTCCTCATTCTTTTGCAAATCATGAGTAAAGAATAACTTGGGTGAAATATGTTTTGTTAATCTCCATTAATATAGCCTCACTTCAATTGAGATATGCAAGATGCATTGTCTTCATGCAATTAAATAATTTCCATTCTCATCTAGACAATGTCTCAATTAATTGTCTCGATCGTAGTTGCATAATCGTATATGTCATGTACTATTAACTTTGCTAGAAAAACCCGGTGGGAAAAAAAACTAGACAAGGTAAATAGTTCATGTCATATGCGCTTCTATGTGTTGTAATCGATCGTCTCATTAAAAACCTTTAACTAAGAAAACCTTTGGGAAAAACTTGGTTAAAGGGAAAAGAGTACAATCATTGGTTTTAAGACCAAATCCACACAAAAGTTTTGAAGTTGTCGCTCTTCCTGACGACAACAATCTTTCAAATGTACACATTCCATTATTATAAACACTTATTATCCAAAACCGATGTAGGAATAATCTTAGTGAACAAATCTATGAGATTGTCACTTGAGCGTACTTTTGCATATCACTCTCTTTAGAGTTTATTGGATAGTCGAATGTAGGGGCTAATAAGCGTCATTCCCACTACTAACTTGTGCAACACATGCAACACAATCAACACTGTAATCAGCTAAATAATGGGGGAAGTAATATAATCGAAATTTGCATGCATATATTTCCACTATCATGCATCGTAATTCCTTAAAATTTATGACATTAACCATGCATTACTTACATATTCCTTTCTCAATAGGAATCTACTCAACTGGTCATACTACATTCAACATGAATGATAACGACCTTAACCATATGCATGTTGCGATTGTCATATTAATTCATTTCTGAAATCCACCAAGGATTTTCATATCAATATTAATGTCTAACGACCCGTAAATATACCGTCATGACATAAAGTTACTGCCAGATATATTAGTTAGCGGAACATTATATTATCTATAATGGGAGAATATATTTGATCATTAACAAACAAATATTTCCAATTCAAACTCAACCTCAATTGCTTATTTCATTTTTACCTAGTCTCGAGTGTTTATGGCACTCTGCGAATGACTTAAATCTTTGGATCCGGATATAATAATAGCAATTAAAGAGGCAAATATGTCGTCGAATTTACTATGATATTTTATTATAAATTTCTCCCATAAAATTCATTGCTAATTCAATATTAGTATAAACCAATTCCTTATCAATGTATGGATTGATTGTTCCATAACCCCAATATTTAATCATTTGATGCACGTGCTAATTTATTCGGGTTTTAGTCTTTCGATTTAATCTCTTTAAGAGTTGTCATGAGTGATCGAATATCAATAATAAATTGATCATTCTTCCGCGATTTTTATCTTTAACACCGATCGGTCTTCTACGCTTCTGGCGTAGAGAAATATCTTTAATCATACTGTTGGTGCATTTATAAATAATCACTCATTTAATTTCAATATAGGCATCTGGCATATTACTTGTTAAATACTACAAGTAAGATTATTTTCGCAGTTCAGTTAAACTGATGCGTGGAAGATCGTTTATCTTGTTAAAATTTCTCGGCATTCTTTTATTCTAACATGAGATTTTCTTTATCTCCCCCTAATGCCGAGAATCGATCTTCATCGAACATGTTGCACCGAGCTATACATTGATGCTCTTTTATTCGCTTCATGCGATTTACACATATAAAACATAGTGGTTTCAATTAAATATCTCATTCTATGAGATTTTTGAAAGCAATATCTCTCTTGCGCTTCATGCGTTTAATATATCACTATGTGATTTTAGATTCTTCAAGAATCGTTCAAATTATTTTTCACGTCATATGTCGAGAAATCACTAGAGTGAGACACTGAACTTTTGGTTCATATTCTCCATTTTCTCGGAAAATATTCGATTTATGCAAAATGTGCATAAAATCTACCCTTTGTGGGTTTTATGTCAATGAATAATATATGAACTCATGGTTCATATATGTCAATGTTTGTCATGAGATATAATTACTAATGGACATTCCTTCCCGTATTCTCGGACAACATTTTTAATTTTCACAATCGATATATAGAAAATTTGCAATAACCCGTGAAGGATTCAATTTTTCAATATTAAATCCTCTTATGCGGGTATCAACAAACATTTTTCATGTTTTCAATCGAAGGGATTTAAATAATCACTTCTGGAGATTGATATTTCAATATCGATTCATCCATTGTCTCATTTTGATATGACCACAACAAGCGATATCTCCGAATAATATTATTTTGTCACGTTAAGCCGTGGAACGGATTGATGCATCTTAGGTTTTAGTGTGGTCGCATCCACATCATTGAATGGACTTGTACTTGTATAACATGATGCATCTTATATAATCGACACATATATCATTGCATAAATTAATTATGCATATAATATTGGTCACACTCTTTCTAGGAATATACAAGTCTTGTCATTTTATAACAAGTTTCTCTGTCTCAATATGATATCCATTTTCACAAATATATCCAATACTCGATAAAATTTCTTGAGACACGGGAGATCGTAGTACTTTAATTCAAACGATTTTGTATCAATGGCTCTTTCGAGGCATTGTATTCATATAGCACTTGCACGTTTTCCATTCAACGTTTCTACCATATTTTCTTCTAAGATATTCTCTTTATTTCGCAATATAACATGCGTTTTATTATCGATGAGACAAATATTGCCATTACCATCTTCATCAATGAATATCATTTTATGGCTTCCATTTTTCTTTTTTTTCGATCAATAATTTGTTCCACAAAATCATAATTATCACAAGGCATAGTATAAATGAATAACAACCTACATATGATTGAAGAAATAATGATATTGATTACAAAATAAATGACCAATATATAGTCCATCATACATGCACATTCATATTAATACCGGATATTAATCAAAACTATATCGCTTATTCAGTTTGAAGAAAAGTGATGCAAATTTAACATATTGTAAACCTTCACATGGCTATTAGCAAAATGTATAGATTAACAAATTACGCTAACTGGACAATGAGTATTCGAGCTAAATATATCTACATTTACTAAAATGGAGCGTAAATCATCCACTAAAAAAAGCGAGAAACATACATATTTGTTAAAGAAATACTCATGTTAATCAATCTTACGCCCCTTATTATTATTTTATTTTTATAAGATCTCGAGAATAAGCTTAATACCACTGATTCATGTGAGTCACCTGATGGGCTCATTTATTCGCACAATGATTGGAAATTTGTTTCTCAGATATTTTGAATCAATTTTCCTCTTATCGAGGATTTGACGATAGCTCCGCAACTATACGGCATGTCCTTGTCAACATAAACCACCAACACATTCAAATTAACGCCTTATGCCATTGTCTTAAAACAAAATTCTCAGGAATTCTCTCACTATAAATAAGAAATATGATCGGGAAATATCATAATGAATAAGACAATAATAGAGAGTATAAACGGAAAGTAGTATAAATAAATAAAACTCATCTCAGAGAAATTTCCTCCGGTGTCATATTAGGTTCGAGAGAAATTAATTGGTTCCATTCGAAAACCACGGTCTCAGATAGCAACCACGCCAACAACCTGGAACATTGTGTCGCATTCATTTCGTAATGGACTCGCACTACTTGATAAAGCGGGACATATGATAAGACCGAATATATCTTCCTCGATTTCATCACATAATTTCAAATGTGATTTAATAAAAATGATTTGATTATATTCTCGAGTGGTCGAACCTCTTTCAAATTGTTCTATAATTAATACGGATCTCGAACCTTTCAGGTGGTTTCAGTAATATAGATCTCGAAACTTTCAGATGGTTTCAGAATTCATACGGACCGTTAAATACTCAAGGTTCCACAATTTATACGGATCCATAATTTATACGGATCTTTCACCGTTATTGTTCCATGATTCATATGGATCCATAATTCATACGGATCCACGGTTCATTTTTTTTTTTTTTTTAAAATTACATGTCAACGTGAGTATTCGACATGTGTGACATTTATTTATGTGAATTTCATATGCACTTCGTCACTCTTTGACATGTTCGTTTATGTGAATTTCATACTCACTTTTACGAGCTTTGATATTTTCGAATGGACTTCATGTCCATTATATGCTCGTTCAATATATTGATGATCTCCAAATAATCATATATGTATATTTTCAACATTGTCAAAAAGACAAAACGCTATTATGTTAAATACTTAGCCGTCAAGGCTTCCCATTGAATTGATAGATGTATATTATAATATCATTGAGATTTGATCCATTATAAAATAAATTAAACAAATAAAATTTTACCTCAATACTTTACCTTGGTGTAACATTGGAAGATTTCATCCCAGATTAATTGGTTTTTTTTTTTTTTCTCGATACACCATCCTCTTGGTCACCATATAAAGACAGTAATACAATCCATCCCACGCTGAAGCCTTGATGAACATTGTTATTAAGGTTGTGATGGTCGAGAATAAATCGGATTTCCTCGTTCAAACAGAAAATACAAAAATAGTAGTTAGTTAATGACTTTTATATTCCATGATCTAAAAACTGATAAATTTAACAATTATCACATAATAAAATAAGGTAAATCTTAATTTGTAAAACGTTGCTATCTGCAACTAAATTTCACATATTTCACATAACAAATATAAGAAAAACATATGCATTAATATTATTATTTTTTTCACCAAAAACCTAAATGTAATTTGCTTTTCACGTGTTTTAGATTAGCAACATTGACATCTGACGATTCGATCACCAAGAAATCTAATACAATCAAAATACTAATTTGAGAGAATCATAAAGCAATTACGAAGAAATTAAATCGAAATAAATTTCAACGACAATATGCAGTACTACTAAAGTTGAATCAAAATAGATGGAGATCAATTTAATACTACATGTTATCATCTAAAATCACTACCAGACATGAAAATTATATATAAAAAAAACATAGTTCACAAATTCAACCATTCAAAGGTAACGAAAACTTAAGAATACATTATTCCTTAAGAATCATGATTTTGGAAACACGACATCATGAATTGGGTAGAGACTCGTGCTGATAACGTGTTATAAAACTAAGAAGATAATGGAGGAAGAACAAGAGGAAATGCAAGTATAGAAGAAGGGAAAATTGCTTGTGTATTATTCCAATGATATAAGGGGGTATTTATAGTAGAGATTACAATGTGAACACAATAATCTGAATTAATCACAAATCTACTTAAATCAATCAGAATAATAGATAATCCATCAATGATATTATTTCATAACATTTTAACAATTTTTCTTTTTTTTTTTATTCCTTTTAAAATGTGACTCTTATTAAGGGACGTTCGAATACATCCATACCGATTGTTTTAAGGATAAAACGATTAAACAATGTTTATTCTTTTTATTTAGCCGTTAAGCTTTAAAAGCTTAAAATAAAATAAAGGGAGAAGGGTCAGGAGGACACAGATATAAAAACTTTAATTTGCCGTAGTAACTTACGATCCGCAGCCCATTTAATTAATTTCCGGTGGAATTATTGCTCTTTTAGGTCGTCCCAAAGGTCCTTGGAAATATCCTTATACGCAATTGTTGACCGGAGATTAGCTTCAATTGTGTTCAGCATCCATGAAACAAGCATGGAGTTTGATGTTTGCCAAAAAATGGGCTCGTCTACGCAGCACCTCTTTGGCGGCTCGACACTCGGCTTGAGGAAATAAACCACTTTTGACTCCTAGAACGAGCTCGGGGGCTCTCTGCTCGCTTCACCACCATCGATCCTCTCGTCTGACCGCCTGAGATCGGATAGTTCGATCTCTAACAGTCGGAAGGATCGCTCCACTTTTAGTAGTCGGCGATGTGATCTCCGTCGATCTCCTGGATCGGGCTAGGGCCTCAGGCTTGAGTGGTTCCGTACCGGCGGGCCTTCGGTTGGCCGACCCCGCCATCTCGGCACATCCCTGGCCGAACTTGTCTCTAACCTCATGCCCCGTTTGGCTAATAACCAGATAGCTATTATAAAATCCTGAATAATAAAGGCTCGAATCCTTATCATTTAATGTTAATATTTGAATATCATTGTAGACATTAAAAAAAAATGTAACACATTAAAATGTTACATGTCGACATTTGTCCAAGAGATTAAATTATTGAATATTTTCCCCAATTTAATTGGAGAAAATAATCAAATATATTTTCCTTTATCCTTTAAAAATTATGAAGCAAAGGATAATTAAATAAAAAAGGGGACGAGGTAGTACTTTTGTGGAAAGGTTCAGGAAAGAGCCGTTTTGAAGATCTAGTTGGTAATTATCTTCTAGAAAATAAATATAAAAGATAATTAAAGCATTATTATTGCATTAAATAAAATAAAAGAGATAATAATAAATTGAATTTCTTATTATCTTTTCAATAAAAAGTATAAGATAAATAAGAAATTTAAAGGATAAAACCTTGAAATTATTATCTTATTAAATTAAATAAATAAGAGATAATCATCATTTGCTTATCTTTTGGCTACTCCACACCTATAAATAGGAGGGCCTTAGTCATTTATAGATCATCAAGCAAGATCAAGAAAAGCTAAGGAAGCAATAACCAGAAGGTGGAGAAGATCTACAACAACAAAGGGTGAAAGAAGTCAGAGAAAAAGCATCAAGCCCTCTGCTCCAACACCAAGAAGAAGGAAGCAAAGATCTAAGAAGCCACAAGCCTTCAAGTTCTTCAAGCAACCTTCAAGCGACATCCAAAGATACTTCCACCAAGTCCGGAGTTCTTCGCCAACAACATTCGAAGATCCTTCCGCCAAATCAGGAGTTCTTCAACCAACATTTGAAGGTCAACCGCCATATTCGGAGATCTTCGACAAACAAGGCGTTCTTCCCACCAAATCGGAAGAATTCCAACAAAGTCCGAGAACAAGTCCCCGCGACCCTCGGCGAAAATCAAAAGGAGAATCAAAGGCTGTCCCGTAGAAATAGGGAGTTTGCTAGAGATTGTACCCGCTTTTACTTGATATTAATAAAAATTATTTGTTACAACTTTTCTTGTCTTCTCTTTTATATATATTGCAGGACAACAAAATTTGTGTTACAAATTTCGGGCACGCCCGGTGGGACCAATCTCTCCTTTCATCTCTCCTTGCTGAAAATCGAGAACGAATGGCTCCTAAGACTGCTGTTCCAAAGGATGTCACTGCCAAGCAGGATGCTACTTCCAAGGCTGCACCTTCAAAAGCCAAAATTGCCAAAGCCGCTGTTGATTATTCATCTCAAGAACAACACTCTGGCCCGGTTACTCGGAGCATGGCAAAGGCACGTGGGCAAAGAACCATCTTCCCACAAACAACTTCTGAAAGGCCAACATCGCCGATGACTGCGGACGTCATGATGACGGGTTCCACCACCCTCGAGGAGCAGATTGCCAACTTGGCTAAGGTTGTCGAATCCCTCGCAAATCAAATTCAAACTCAAGACTTGCAAATCGCGAAACTGTCAAGCAGACTTGATTCCCCTGTGGAATCCAACAAAGGAAAAGAAAAGTTATTTGATGATCGCGAGGAAAATGATGAATCTTCGAAAGATCAGGAGAATGCTAAGTCCTCTACTCAGGCAAAAAACTTGAACATTCTTCATGAAGGCGCTTCACACAATCAAAGCGCCGGGCCTCTTACATTTATAGGCGACTTGAAGATCTCCCCTGATGGCACCATTCCAATCAGCCAGTTGCAGGAATTCATCATGGGTACCATCAATGACAAAGTTGGAGGGACCGCTAAATCATCTCAAACCAATGTCAAGCCTTATACACAAAGGATTGATAACTTGAAGATGCCTGCAGGCTACCAACCCCCAAAGTTCCAGCAGTTCGATGGGAAAGGCAACCCCAAGCAACACGTGGCCAACTTTGTCGAGACTTGCAACAATGCCGGGACCTATGGAGATCACCTGGTGAAACAATTTGTGCGCTCCTCAAAGGAAACGCTTTGACTGGTACACCGACCTTGCCCCCGCCTCTCAATAGTTGGGAGCAACTTGAGCAAGCCTTTCTCAACCGCTTCTACAACCTTTCGTAGGGCCGGTCAAGATGGTGGAGTTGACTAACTCTCGCCAATGGAAAGAAGAGAAAGTTTTGATTACATCAACAGATGGAGAAGTCTAAGCCTTAATCGCAAAGACCAACTCTCCGAAGCCTCTGCACTGAGATGTGCATCCAAGGCATGCATTGGGGACTACAAGACATCCTCGAGGGAATTCTCGCCAAGATCTTTTGAAGAGTTGGCCACTCGTGCCTCACGACACGGGGCGAGCATTGCCGCCAATGGAGGTCGCCCTGTCCAAGACCCTAAGAACGGGAAAGAAAAACATGAATTCAAGAAATCCGTCAAAGCTACTCCCAAGGTAGAAAAGAAAGAGTCTAACGCTACAACGGTGGCGCCTGTCAAAGTCAACAACCAGGCGTCAAAACAACCTGAATGGAGGAAAGTTGAGCCACGACAAAATGAAAGAAGTAGGCTAACCTTGAATGAAAGGCAACAGAAGAAGTATCCCTTCTTTGATTCTGACGTGCCCGCAATTTTTGATGAGTTGTTTAAACTAAAACTCATCGAGCTTCCAGAAACAAAGCGCCCTGAAGACGCTGCTAAAGCTCACGAAGGCAACTACTGCAAATACCATCGCCTGACTGGGCATCCCATTGAAAAGTGCTTTGTCTTCAAGGACAAAATTATGCGCTTGGCCGAAGAAGGAAAGATAGTTCTTGAAGAAGAGCAAGCGAGCACGAATCAAGTCACTATAGCAGAGCCGGATAATGGTCAATGTATGACCATTCAATTTGGGTCACTCGATCCTGTCAAGATTAAGCTTCCGGTGATTCCACAAATTTGTGAGAAAAACACTGAAGCATCCTACAGAAAAACAAAAGTAGTGGACAAAGCCACGAAGGCCACCAAACCAAAACAAGACGAGGATGGATGGATTCTAGTAACTCGCAAGAAAAAGAAGAGGGTGACGCCTCAACTTGAGTCAATAAGGCCAAGGGCAAAACACTCCAAGCCAGCCAAACCAAAGAGAAGTCGAATGGCTATGACAACTAAGAAGGAACCAAGAAAGGGGAAAATCCAAGCAGATGAGCTCCCTCCGGAAAACGACGAGTATAAAAGTCATCGCACTCCAGTCACCTTACTGGAATATACTGGAATACATGCCCAAGGAGATTTTTGAAGCTTAGCCTATTAAAAGGGATTCAGATGAAGAAGTTGTTTCCTGTCACGCTACCCACATGGAAGAAGATGACAAAGAAAAGGAGGAAGACTCGCCAATTGAAGAAGAGTCTTCACTCAAAGCAAAGATCACTTGCACGATCGAGATCACCTTCACATTTATGATGATATGTTGTTAGGGCAAGACCCATAATCGCCCGTTATTCGTCACGGCCTACACTCATGAAAGCGTAAAGTCAACCGAGTATTGTTAGACGGAGGATCGGCAGTCAATATTTTGCCACTCCGAGTGATGAAAGAGTTGGGAATTTCAATGGATGAACTCTCCGACAAATTACCGATGATCCAAGGATTCAACCAAGGGGGGCAAAGAGCCATCGGAGTGATAAGACTCGACATCTTGATCGATGAATTAGCTTGAAGCGTGTTGTTCCATGTGATCGATGCTAGGACATCTTACAACATGTTGCTCGGAAGGCCATGGTTACATGATAATGGGATCGTCCCTTCAACCCTTCATCAATGCTTTAAATACTGGCGCAATGGTGTGCTGAGAAAAGTCATTGCTGATGATAAGCCCTTCACCGAGGCCGAAACCCACTTTGCGGACGCCAAGTTCTACTTGAAGCCGGTTTCGTTGAAAATAGCTAATGTCTCCAAGCCCCGGAAAGATCTCAAAATTGGCCGACATGGTAGAGGGAAGAAGTCAGAAACGAAAAATACAGGCAAACATGGAGGACAAAACCCTTAGTGCCCCAACACAATACGAAGAAGAATGAAGATGGTCACCCACCTCAAAAGTCCAAGGCCTTGAGTGGATTAACACTACCACTTCCCAAGATCGATGTCGTGAATACAAATGCGCCTTTGCATGGGTTTACTCGCCCGAAGGAAGGTCCGATTATAGAGCACGGCCCATTGCCGGCCACGAGAAAAGAAGGTTTTGATCCCATCGCACAAACTTACGGCGAAGGCATCAAACGGATCTCGGAGCCCCACCATAAAAGTGGGGGCAAAAGGCGAAGAACGTGAAAAGGCACTCAAAGCCGTGAAAGTAAAAATTCCAGTCATTGGGTCTCGGACGGGCCTAGGGTATAATCCTACACCCCCTGTCCGTATTTCGATAAGGAAGACAACCAATAATTATATTGGAATCGAAGACGAATCACCTTCGACAAATGTTCAAGAACATATGGCTCCAAGGCCATCCGTGTTTGAGAGGTTGCAACCTAAGAAAGAACGTGTCTCTGTCTTTGAAAGGCTTTCCATGACGACTAAGAATCTACCAAAACAAAGGGGTTTCAAGAGCCGGAGACGACCAACACGCAGGCATTCCGAAAAGGGGATAAAAACATTGACTCTAAAGAAATTAAGAGTCTGATTCCGTCCAGAATGAAGCGTCACACGTGTCTTCTCATCCATTGTGGGAATATAATGAAGGCTAAAATGCGCACGGTGGTGTACACTGGTAATGATGCCAAGAACAATATGGAGTATGCACCTTTGGCACATCAAGAAAATGAGCCTGAAGAGAGTGTAGGCTCTTCTTTTTATATCAGCATTGCGGAACAAGAAGGCTTCCCACCCAAAAGTGAAGCATTAGAAGAGGCGAGAGATTTGACTCAAGAAGAGCTCCAATATACCTCCGTCCATCATATTACTCTGAGTAATGATGATGTGGAAGAAGATGCCGAAGAAGTGCCCCCAGAACTAGAAGAAGGAGTCAAGTCGACAGTTGATGAGCTAAAAGAAATCAACCTTGGTTCCGAAGATGAGCTGCGGCCCACCTATATCAGTGCTCTTCTAACCAGTGAAGAAGAAGACAAGTACCTTGAAATCCTTCACGAGTACAAGGATGTGTTCGCTTGGACATACAAAGAAATGCCTGGCCTTGATCCAAAGGTAGCCGTCCATCAGTTGTCCGTAAAGAACGGATCGCGCCTATCAAGCAAGCACAAAGAAGATTCGCACTGGACTGTGCCACTTATAGAGGCGGAAGTCAACAAGCTTATTGATGCAGGCTTCATCCGCGAGGTCAAATATCCAACATGGATCTCAAGCATCGTCCCCGTGAGAAAGAAGAATGGTCAAATTCGTGTGTGTGTGGATTTTCGAGACATAAACAACGCATGCCCAAAAGACGACTTCCCTTTGCCTATCACTGAACTCATGGTGGATGCAACCACTGGCCATGAAGCACTATCTTTCATGGATGGATCATCAGGGTACAACCAAATTCGTATGGCTCCTGAAGATGAAGAACTTACTGCATTCCGGACACCCAAGGGATTTATCATTATAAAGTGATGCCTTTTGGTCCGAAAATGCGGGGCAACATATCAACGCGCGATGCGTAAGATTTTCGAAGACATACTACACAAACACGTAGAATGCTATGTGGATGACTTGGTTGTCAAGTCAAAAGAGAAACCCGACCATCTAAGTGACCTGAGACTGGTCTTTGATAGACTTAGAAGATTCCAACTAAAAATGAACCCTCTAAAGTGTGCATTTGGTGTCAGTTCAGGCAAATTTCTCGGCTTCATTGTGCGACATCAAGGAATAGAAATTGACCAATCCAAGGTGGAAGCCATCATGAAAATGCCCGAGCCTCGTAATCTCCATGAACTTAGAAGCCTGCAAAGGAGGCTAGCATACATCTGAAGGTTCATATCAAATCTTGGCGGAAGATGCCAACCTTTCAGCCACCTGATGAAAAAGGGAGTTCCGTTTGAATGGGATGATTCATGCAGGAAAGCCTTCGAGAGCATTAAAACATATCTGATGAATGCTCCGGTCTTGACGGCCCCCGTTAAAGGTAAACCTTTGATCCTTTACATCACCGCGCAAGAACGATCAGTAGGTGCACTGCTTGCTCAGGAAAACGACAAGGGAAAAGAAAGCGCCTTGTATTACTTGGAGCGAACGATGACCCCGCACGAGCCGAAGTACTCTCCAATTGAGAAGCTTTGCATGTCCCTTATATTTGCCATCCGTGGTTGAAGCATTATTTTCAAGCTCACACCGTGCATCTAGTATCAAAAGCAAACCCACACAAAGTATGTCATGTCTAAACCGGTGTTATCGGATCGATTGGCAAGGTGGTACCTTCAATCGCAACAATTTGAAATCATCTATGTTCCTCAAAAGGTCAGAAAGGGACAAGTGCTTGCCGACTTCCTGGCAGACCATCCTATACCTGCAGAGTGGGAGTTGTCGGATGACCTGCCAGATGAAGATGTCATGGTGATTGAAGTGCTCCCGCCTTGGAAAATGTACTTCGATGGAGCAGCACAAAGAAATGGTGCCGGCGCTGGAGTTGTTTTTGTTTCCCCTGAAGGTGAAGTGTTACCATATTCCTTCAAATTAACAGAATGTTGCTCCAACAATGTCGCAGAATATCAAGCCTTGATCGTAGGACTCGAAATGGCAATGGACGTGAAGCGATGCAGATTAAACATCTATGGGGACTCCAAGTTGATCATCAACCAAATCGAGGGTACCTATGACGTAAAGAAACCTGAGTTAGTCCCATACCACAACTACGCAAAGAAGATCATCAATTACCTTGGCGACGTCATCCTCGAGCACATGCCAAGAATAGAAAACAAGCAAGCCGATGCTCTAGCAAATTTGGTTGCAACCCTGGCGATAGGTGGTGAAAAGATACAAGTCCCTATCTGTGAACAATGGGTGGTTCCTCCATATTTCGAAGAAGACGAGGAATATGACAGTGATATTCATGCCGTGTGTGTCTATGAGATAGACCAAGAAGATCAAGCGACACCCTTTGATGGACTACTTAAAGCATGGCAGCTCCCGGATGACCCAAAGAGGAAGACTGATGTGCGACGTCGAGCTCCACGCTTCATCCTTTACAATGATACATTGTACCGCCGTTCTTTTGAAGGAGTGTTCCTTCGTTGCCTTGGAGAAAACGAAGCTCTTCATGCTATAGAGGAAGCTCACTCCGGGATCTGTGGTGCCCATCAATCTGGTCCAAAACTCCACTTTCGCATCAAAAGGATGGGATATTATTGGCCAACCATGGTGAAAGACTGCATGGACTACGCTCGAAAATGTGAAGCATGCCAGTTTCATGCTAACTTCATTCATCAGCCTCCGGAACCACTACACCCAACTGTAGCAGCTTGGCCCTTTGACGCTTAGGGAATGGATGTGGTTGGACCACTGCCAAAATCTTCTGGGCAACATATTTACATCTTGGCCGCAACTGACTATTTCTCGAAATGGGCAGAAGCCGTCCCCTTGAGACAAGTAAAAAAGGAAGATGTAGTTCGCTTCATCCGAGTAAACATCATCTATCGATACGGAGTCCCACGCTACGTCATCACGGACAATGGGAAACCTTTCGTGAATAGTCTGATGAATAAGTTGACCGAGCAATTCAACTTTAAACAACATAAATTGTCAATGTACAACGCCCCTGCCAATGGACTTGCAGAGGCCTTCAACAAAACCTTATGCAACTTGTTGAAGAAAATTGTCGCGAAGTACAAGAAAGACTGGCACGAGCGTTTGGGCGAAGCACTCTGGGCATACCGCACAACTTATCGAACACCAACACAAGCCACACCATTTTCACTTGTTTACGGAGTAGAGGCCGTACTGCCCCTTGAACAACAAATACCTTCATTAAGGATTGCTATACAAGAAGGTCTATCAGATGAGGAAAATGCTCGCCTGCGACTTGAAGAGTTAGAAGCTTTGGACGAGAAACAGCTACAAGCTCAGCAGAACCTTGAATGCTACCAAGCACGGCTGTCAAAGGCGTTCAACAAGAAAGTTCGTCCAAGAGCCTTCCAAATTGGTGATACCGTCCTCGCGGTAAGAAGACCTATCATCATGACACACAAATCCAAAGACAAATTTACATCAAAATGGGATGGCCCCTATGTTGTTCGGGAAGTCTACACAAATGGTGCATACAAATTGGTAGATAAAGATGGCGTCAAACTTGGTCCAATCAACGGAAAGTTTCTCAAGAACTTTTATGCATGATCAAATCAATGCTCCTAAGCACGAGCCTAAACTGCATCACCCCCTCAAAGAAAAAATAAATAAATAAATAAATAAAAGATGAACTACGTTTGACTTGATCCCCTAAAAGCATTCCCGGGGTACTTAGGCAGCTTGGGAAGTTACTCCAAGTTCAGTCATACAAAAAAAAAAAAAAAAAACCTTCAAGAAGATGAAAACAATAATAAGATTTTATTGATATCAATAGAGTTTTATTACATCCAGGAAGAAAGTAAATAAACAAGTAAAAAAGGATTAAAATGAAATCTCAAGAGCAAAAAAAAAAAAAAAAAAAAAAAAAGAAAGAAAAAAAGAAGGATCTAAACGCGTAGCTTGAAGTCTTCCAAGTCACGTCGGTTGCCTTCTAGTAACTCCCTCATCTTGTTCAGAACATCGACCTCTTCTGGCTGTAACGGAAATGTGTCCTCCAAGTCAGCAATCTCAACTCTCAGTTGGGATGCACGAGCGGTCAATCCTTGTAATCCCTCATCGAAGTTGCTGAGTGACAAAGCAATCTCATCATCTTCTTTCTGCAAGGCGGCCAGTTCCTTTTGGAGTTCTTCCTTCCTACCTCGGATCTCTGAAAGCTTGGCTTGGGAAAATTGGACTTTTTGAAGATATGCCTTCTCAGCCATCTCGGCCTCTGAAAGACGCTCACAAAGAACTGAAAGTTTTGCATCATGCTCCTCTTCAGGAAGCCGCCTCGAAACATCTTCTAGAGCAGCTCCGTAGTGTGAGGCGTTCCTAAAAAGTGTGTCCAGACGAGTCTTCAAATGGGAAAGGTCCAACGCCTTGATATTCTCCATCTCCGAGAATAGTTCATAGACACCATTCTTAACGGAAGATAGCTTGTCAATTGCGCAGCATGAGAGCTTGTCCCTGATAGATTCCCATAACGCCTCAAGAAAATGGTGACGACACTTCGAGATCACGTCCCTTGGCTTGAACTCCGAAACCTCTGCCCTTCGGGGAAGTGAGGCCAAAGGGCGGTGTATGACGCGTTCTCCACTCATGGAAAGGGTTGTAGAAAGTTCTTCATCCACGCCTTGATCGCTAACTCAATATCACCATCAAGAATCGAGTGCCGCTCTCGTGAGTAGCCTCTACATTGGCCATATGATTGGTACCAAAGTCGCTTTTCTCCGAGAGTAAGCGGGGGTGGTAAAAATATCACCGCCATCTTCAACTACCATCGGAAGTGTGTGTTCCTTCCCGGCCTTTTGAGCTTCCAAGCCGAAGGAGCCGGGACCGTTGGTTGATGGCTTGCTTTGTTGCGAAGATTATCCACATAAAGGGTTCATTGTCCAACCGCAAAAAGAAAAGGAAAAGGAAAGGTGGCAAAATGAGCAAGTAATAGATATAATAAAGACAAATCTATTAATGAATTTAAAGTCTTACAATCCTTGAAAAGTTGGCGCGAAAATGACTCAGGGACGGGATGCCATCAAAGAGAGTTGACCAATTAACATCGCTATCCTTCAAGGAGTAAGTGATTACTGCTTCCCAGGCCCGTCTTTCGACGCTTCAGCTTTACGTCACCAGGAGAAGAGCGCCGCTAAGAACCGCCGCACCATCTCGGTCGCTCTTTTTCCTTCGAATGCAGACGGACATCTTTGTGCTTTTCGACCGGCTTCACGGAACAGTGAGGGTTTGAAGAAAGCGGTTTGTTGGACTTATTTCTTAGTTTTGATGATGAGTGCCATACTAGCTGTTATAGTGCAAAGGCAAAAAGATGTCTAGATAAAATGTATAGGTTTATTAGAGTTTGATTCATAAATAGGTTTGATCAAACAAGCATCGTAAAAAGGTCAGATCGTTTATCGCCAGATCGGGTCTAGTCGATGAGGGTAGATAGGTCGATGGACTGATGCAACTCTTGAAGATCAAGACCGAAGGCCGAGGGTTCAAACTCGATGAAATGAAGGCTAAGGGATCAAACTTAGTATTTAATGTCAAGGATATGGAATCGAGATCTAGGCAAGTCTGTGATGACCTAAATTGATTACATATACCTTGTGTAGAAAGGTCTAAGTTCCACAAGTTGGATGATGTTTGGAACTTAGTTATATTCAAAATGATGTAATCTAACTTCACAAATAAAAGTTGGATAAAAGGAATCACCGCATTATATTTTACTGAGACAAAAATATGATATTCAAAGATGATTTGTTTTACGTTGACTAATGAACCTCAATGATGTATGCTTCGATTAATTCAAGATTATTGAGAAGTTACATGGATAAGAACAGCCAACTACCTCTGACTTATCAAGCAAATCAAAGGCTGAGATTAAAAAGACGTTGGGATGATCCATATTTTTATCCATTGGATACAAGTCAAAGGGTGGATAGACTGCCTTTGTCAAAAAGTAATCTGACAATGTCGACCCTATGAATAGTGACGATCAATGCGGTGAGGATGGGACAAATACATGGAACGGTCACATTTGAATTTCAAATTCAAGTCACATGCATTCCTACCTATAAATAGAGGACTTTCAACTCAAGAAAAATGAGGATGAATTTTGGGAATAAACTTCAAGTGATAACATTGAGTCAAAAACACCTGCTTGAACTTCATCGAGCTTAAGGCTGTTGATCTAGTTATTTTCTTCAAGTGCATTCTGTGTTTAAGCTGCATCAAGCATACACACTTGAAGACTGCAAGCTGCTGATTATATCATCCTAATCAAGCTGCTGCAACTGAATCATTTACTTGATTCATTCTTTATTTTATAAAGAGCTCTTGAAAGACAGTGAAGCATCTGTTAGGTGTGAAAGACTGTTGGTTTGTGGTGGAGCTGGTGAAGAGGCAATTCTACCCTTCAAGGACCAGTGGAAGACTCAGGAGCAGCAATCCTACCTGTTCCTAGTTTTCAGTTTGTGAAGCCATAGTTATTGGTGAAGGACAAGCAACCTAGGATTCTTTGTAACAGATAACTCAAAGATTACTAGTGAATTTCCTCCAACATCACAGAGAAGAGTGGGCGTCTGTGGATTACATCACCTGGAACCACTATAAAAATCTCTCTACTTACTTACTGCATTTACTTTCTGCACTTAGTCATTATTCATATCAACCTGCTGAATCTAGCAACTGAAATCACACACATACATTACTGAGTATCTAATACTTAGTAACATATTTAACAACAAGTAACAAGGCTTAATTTTGATATTATTCCGCTGCACAAATTCAGCAAATCGAATCTGTCAAGATGACTCATGTTTATCAAAGAGGCTACGAGGTCTCAGCAGAGACCTTCAAGTATCAAGCAGAGTCTTGAAGTTGCAGAATTTGTTAACTCCAAAGTTTTAAGTGTTAAGTTTATTCACCCCCTCTAAACTTAACTAAAGCCTTTTCAAGGGACCAACAATTGGTATCGAGCGATTATTCATTGCGAAGGAATCTACTTGTTGTGCTTGTGAAAATTCTTTAAAAAACTTTCTTTCAAGTTACTGATTTTCAAGACTTGCATCATGGATAACACACAGTATGCTAGAACCATGTTGATGTGCTCTCTTGATAGATTTGATGAGTATAAACGTCGAATGCAGGCATATCTTGCTGCTACTCATGATGAGATGATGGATGTACTAACTGAAGGACCACTGGAGATTACAAAGGCAGTAACAGTGGGTGACAGAACTGAGTACATTCCTAAACCAAAGAGAGAATGGAATGAAGAAGCAGGAAAAGAGCAAACCTCAACAACATTGCTATTGATATCATCTACAGAACCTTGGATAGCAATATGTACATGAAAGTCAAAGATTGCAAGATCAAGAAAGGAACTTTGGGATAAGATTCACTTAATCTGTGAAGGCACTCGATGCAATGAAGGAGAACAAAATCGGTGTAGCTTTAAAAAGATTTCAAAAGTTCAAAATGCTACCTAATGAAACCATTGAGCAAATGGAGTCCGAGATTCAATGCAATCTTAGATGAACTTACTCTGCTTTGAGTGTAAGTTATTCAAAAGAGGAAGTAAACACCAAAATCTTGGAAGCTTTACACTGCAAGAGATGTTTGGAAAATGAAGGTGGATTACTGAATTGAAGAAATGAGAAAGCTCTGCATGAAGAAGACACCTTCAAACTGTTCTCTGATCTTAAGGCCTATGAATTTAGCAAAAAGCTAGTGCCTGAAACTGAAAAGGAAGAGCCAAAGACCACTGCATTGGCTGCTTCACATCATGAAGAAACATCAGGAGGACAGGGATGATATGCTAGATGAAATGCAAGAGCAAATTGCCCTACTTGAGCAAGAAAATCGTAATGATGAAGACTGGAAAGGCCCTACAAGAAATTTCACAAAGAGGCCTACCAAAGAAGGAAAGAAGAACCAAAGAAAGATAATGACTATCTATGCTTTCATTGCAAGAAACCGTGGACACTTGAGACTGATTGTCCTCGAGAGTTGAAACAAGGCAAGGAACTCGATTATCTTTGCTTCAACCGTAGAAGCCTGGACATTTTAGACTGATTGTCGGCACTCTACGAAGACCAAGAGTCAACAAAGGAGACATGGCAAGAAGGCTATGGTTGCTGAAGATGAATCAGGATATGAAGTGGGATCTGAAAAAGGAAATGAATCAGATGACACAGCACTGGTTGCTGATATGGAGGATTATGCTTTGATGGCCAACATGGATGAAACTGAGGAGGTATACAACACTGTATCTATAAACACTCCTGCTGGAAGTGATTGTGAATCAACCTGTGGTTTCAAATCCTAGAAATTCTGACAACAATGAGACTTTGGATGCCATCCTTAATCAACTAAGGATAATACAATCTGGTTATGAGATTGTGAAGGCTGAAAAAGAGGCTCTTGAGTTAGAAGTTGGAAGATTGAAAGCTGAATTAAGGGTTTTCAAAGGTAAGGAAAAAGATGTTGGACGAGAATCGGATAAGTCTGGCTTGAACATCCAAGCGACCTCTCGAATCTATTTGAACCATCTTGTTCCAATATCGCATACAAATCGGGAAAGCCTTATGGAGATAGAACTGGGCTTGGATTTGGAACTCGAAGAATCTAACAAGAGTGGATCCAAGAAGGTTCTTGAACTTAGTACCGCAATGGTCCTAAGTTTGTGCTCGCATCTAGATCCATCTCCCAAGAAGGTCAGCCAAGCAAGAAAAACCAAATGAGAATGCCTCAAAGAAGCAAAATCGAAGTTTGAAGTCAACGACTCTAGTAAAAGAATAAATCCAAAAATAGGGATCTGCTTTGTACCTTCTAAGCTCTTGATATGCGGACACTGCTACCAAGTCTGTTTGGACCACGTAAGGAAAGAAAGAAGCAGAAATATTCCAAGAATAAGAATCCTAAATCCAAAAATGTTGATCATTCAAGGGATACTTATCTCGGGGAAGGTAGATTGCTCCTGGCGATAATGATTGGAATATTCCTCGCATCTAATGCTAGAAACAGTCAGTATAACCATACTACTAGGGTAAAACCTAGACAATGGAATCAGCAGAGGACTTACACAAGACCTCAGCAGACTCCATATTACAGGGCTGTTCCTAATAGACAGCACACCTATGGTTATGCAAATGTTTCTAATAACAAGAATCATTTCAAACAAAGATTATGTACCAAAAGGCCGAGAAAACATATGGTTCCTACACAACCTCATGTTAGAACTTATGGATGTGTGGAATACATGTATGAACCAAAGTATGAACCAAAGTATGACACATTTAGGAGAAGACCTTATGGAAACATACCAAGGGTCATGCTTGCCACTGACCACTATGGACCCAAACAGATTTGGGTACCTAAAATGCATTAACTTTGTTTTGTAGGGTGTGCGGTACTTTGACGGTGGATGTTCCGGACACATGACAAAGAATAAGCACTGCCTTACAAACTTTGTGGCAAAAGATGGTCCAAGGGTGAATTTTGGCAACAAAAATACACCTGCTATACAAGAGGATATGGCACACTTATCGAAATGGACTTACAATCAAGAATGTTGCATATGTGGAAGGATGGACTACAACTTGCTTGAGCATCGGACAATTACGTGATATGGGATACAAGGTCACTTTTGACAAAAACAATTGTATTGTCATTAGTGAAAGAGGTGATCAAGTTGTACTTGCGGTAGAAGGCAACAGAACATGTATGTTGTGGATTGGTCTCATCGCGAGCCGAAAACTCGCTTCGATTGTACATACCAAATCAACTCAATTGGTTATGGCACAAGAAGTTAAATCATCTAAATTTTGATGATATTAATCGATTAGTGAAGAAGAAGTTAGTGGTTGGTTTACTCGAGATCACATTCAAGAAGGATGCTATCTCGTGATGCATGTCGGCAAGGTAAGCAGATAAAGACAAGTTTCAAGTCAAAGACTAAACAATCAACTAACAGAGTGTTGGAGCTTATGCACATGGATCTTTTGGACCAATAACTCCAACAAGTGTGACAGAAAGAAATACACCTTAGTGGTTGTGGATGATTTTTCTAGATACACTTGGGTGATATTCATGAACAAGAAAAGTGAGACACTCCAAAGCTTGCCTAATCTTTTGAAGAGATTACAAAATGAGAAAAGTTTAATGATCATAAAGATTAGATCGGATCGAGTCTTGAATTTCTCAACAAAGTTATAAGAGAATCATCAGAATGAATGGTGTACTTCATCAACTTGTTCTTCTTTGGTACACCTCAAAGAAATGGGGTGGGAGTTCTTTGAAAGAAGAAACAGACATTAAAGGAAGCGGGAAGAACAATGATTTGTGAAGCATTGCTACCTGAAGATATTAAATTTGAAGCATGCAATACGACTTGCTATACACAAAATAGAACATCAGTAAACAAGAAGCTGCTGAAGACACCTTATGAGATATGGAATGGAAGGATACCTAATATATCCTATTTTCACCCATTTGGAAGCAAATGTTTTATTCTAAATCATAAAGTTCATTTGAAAACATTCCAACCAAAATCGAGATGAAGGAATTTTCTTAGGATATTCTTGATCAAAGTGAGCATTCAGAGTCTTGAACAAAAGAACAACAAAACATGAAGAAACAATCAATGTTGTGTTTGATGAACCTAAGTTTCTTGGTATGGAAGATAAAGTGTGTGAACTCTGCTGAAAATCAACAAATCAATGATCCAGTTGTGTTGAAGTTTTGGAAAGATTCAATGACTTAAAAGTTTCTGATATTGCCCCTGCTGAACATCCTGCTGACAATGTTACTGATGCAACAACTGAAGCAGTTCAAGGATCTGCACGACCCCCAGTAGAAGAAACTACAAAGAGACCTATCAAGATGATATTCTGAAAATCAAAATAACCAAAATCCACAATGGTTAAGGAATCACCTGCTTGAACAAGTAATTGGCAATGTACACAAAGGTGTGAGGACTAGAAGACAACCTGGAAGCAATGTTTACTTGTTTTCTATCACAAATGGAACCCAAAGTTGTTGAAGAAGTAATTTGAGATCCAGATTGGATAATTGCTATGCAAGAAGAATTAAATGAATTTGAAAGAAATCAAGTTTGGACACTAGTTGAAAGGCCAAGTCATGCAAATATCATTGGTACTAAATGGGTATCTGAAAATAAACTTGATGAATCTGGTACCATTGTTAGAAATAAGGCGACTAGTTGCAAAAGGCTATTCTCAAGCGTAAGAATAGATTTTGATGAGACTTATGCACTGTTGCAAGATTGGAAGCTATCAGTTATTTTTGGCACATCTTGCATACAAGAACTTCAAAGTATATCAAATGGATGTCAAGAGTGCATTTTTGAATGGTATCCTGAGGAGGAAGTGTATGTTCAAAGAACCTCCTGGATTTGAAGTTAAAGATCAAGAAGATAAAGTGTATAGACTCAACAAAGCACTTTATGGATTGCAACAAGCACCAAGAGCATGGTATGAGACTCTATCTCAATTCTTGGTGGACAATGGTTTTACAAAAGGACCATTGACAAGACACTTTTCGAGAATCGATGAAGGGACAAAGACACCTACTTGGTACAAATTTATGTGGATGACATAATTTTTGGTTCTCGAGAATGATTTACTTTGTGAAAAGTTTGCAAATCTAATGAAGAGCAAATTCCAAATGAGTATGATGGGAGAAATGAATTACTTCTTGGGATTGCAAGTTAAGCATTGAAAGATGGAATCTTCATTCATCAAACCAAGTATACCAAAGAGTTGTCAAGAAATTTGGTATGGAAAACAAAGACTTAAGCGCTCAACTCCTATGAGTACAAACATCGATTGGATGAAGATAAAGAAGGCAAAGATGTTGATCGACTCATGCATGACGAAGGATGATAGGCGATCTGCTTGTATCTCACTCGCCAATGAGACTGATATATCCTTTCTTTGTAGGTGTTTGTGCAAGATTTCAATCCAAACCTAAAGAAAGTCATTTAGGTGCTGTCAAAAGAGTTCTTAAGTATCTAAAAGAGACTTTGGGAGTAGGAATATGGTATTCCAAGGAAGGAAGCTTCAAGGTAATATCCTACTCAGATTCTGATTATGCTGGATGCAAGATTGATAGAAAAAGCACCTCAGAACACAATCGCTTAATGGGAAATAGACCGGTCTCCTAGTTTAGCAAGAAACAATTCTATTTCAACTTCCATCTTTTCGAATACATTGTCTTTGGAAGTTCTTTGTGCACAAGTACTATGGTTAAGACAACAATTAAGGGATTATGGAATTGAAGAAAGGAAATTCCAATCATGTGTGACAACACAAGTGCAATTGCAATCACGAAAAATCTGCTTTGCATTCAAGAACCAAGCACATTGATGTGAGACATCATTTTATAAGAGATCATGTTGAAAAGAAAGATGTGGTGGTTCTATACATTCCTACTGAAGATCAACTTGCTGATATTTTCACTAAGCCACTTGATAGTGAAAGATTTGCCAAATTAAGGACTGAACTTGGAATTATAAAGATTGACTGATATTCAGCAATGTACTGGAATTCACCAAGGGGATTAGTCTTTGCTATGTTGGGTGAGCTCACTTAGCAGATTAGTCATTGGTATCAACAATTCCATGTACTTTTGTTTGAACAATTGAGCAAATGAGGTTGCCAAGGGGATTGGTCTTTGTCATGTTGGGTGAGCTCACTTGACAGATCAGTCATTGGTGTTAAACTTCATCTTGTTTTATCAATTGAACAAAACAAGGAGAAAACAAGGATCAGCAGAGTCACTTTGTCGGCAGAGTCATTTTGAAGCACATTATCGCTGATCTTGAGCCCACCTCGCGAGGATACCTTGCTTTGAAGGAACTTTACTCGATCAAAGTTATTAAGGTCAAAAAGCGATTTGGCGGGATATTTATTTTATCCATTATTACCACAGTTAAACCATCCAACGGTTACAAACGTTATGGTGGAGTAATGGGCCACGTGTCAAGACAGAATTTATTCAGATTAATCGTGGTTACCTCAATGTACGTGCAAAGACAGTTTCAACTACCCACTGTCTATATATTCAGACTATCACTCAGCAGAATCGTCACTTGCAAATCTGCTTTATCACTGCAATCGTTACACTGTGTGAACACAGATTTAAGATTCAATCTTCTTCATCTCATTCTTCTCATTAAAATGGCGGAAAAAGTTGATGTACAAATTGAATCAAGCCAAAGTGTTAGAGGTTTTGTTGAAGATGCAAACAGAACTGAACTGGCCATTAACATTGGTCGTAGAATAAGGAGGTATGTCGGTCTGGAAAATGTGTTAAACATAAGACTGGACACAATTTCTTATACAAATGTTGTCGAGCTTACGGAGAAACATTCAAATAAAGGAAGGAATCAAGCATTTAAGATCTATTGTAAATGGGCAAGAAATTGAAGTTTCCCCCAGTCTGATGAGGGAAGTTTTTGGATTTGTTGAAGTGGTGGACGGCTCTGTCAATCCTGAAGCAATGGGATTGGACAAATTGGCGTTTGTAGATCAGTTAAGACAGATGCGAAAATCAAATCCGTTCAGGCATCAACCGCAAACACATTGGTATTGAATACGATCTGTTGAGCAAGCTCATTGCAAAGAACATACTTGGGCTAGTGGCGAGTATGGACACTCTATCGGGACCCAAGATAGAGTTGATGATTATCATCTGTAGGAGCATGAAGTTTGATCAGCTGTACTTTATTCATTATATGAAGAAAGTGGCCAAGGAAGAGAGTTTAGGGAAGAGGAAGTCCAAGGCACCGCCTCTGGATTAATGGTCCAGGACTCTGCTTTGAATCATCTTGGAATTTCTGATGTAGCACTGTGGATATTAATCGATCTAGATACAAGAAGGAGATTGATTATGCAATTCCTGGACTTGATGATGATGAAGAAATTCTTTGGAGAAGTCTGTTGATGATAATGATGATGGAGATGATGGTGATATTGGTGGTGGCGGGGTTCAACAAACTAAGAAGATTTCCATCAAACTCTTTGCACCAAAGAAAAAACTGGAAAGAGGAAGAAGAGTCTTGATGTTAGAAAGACTACGAAAGTCCCAAATCAAAAAGAACAAGAAAGGAAACATCACAGATCGTTGAGTCTGCCGAGGGTCAAGTGGAGGTTCTTGACCTACTGTGGGCTTCAAGAAAAGCTGTTGGTGAAATTTTTAGAGAACAACGGAAGAGAAGCAAGTAGAAAAAGAAAATTGACTAGAAAAGATGATGATGATGAACCCTATCCAAGAGGATGAAGGAAGTTGCCAAAAAGAAGAAATATGGCAAAGGGAAAGAGTTGAAAAATTTGGAGGCACAGAGGGCCCAAGAAGAAGCATCGATAGAAGAGGAAGAAGAGGCATTGAAGCCGAGCCTCTAACTATCATTCCACCGGTTGTTATCGGTGATTCCTCCAATGAAGAAGTTATCAAGTCCACTCGATGTCGAATGGAGGTTGTTTTTGAGCAATCTGTAGAGGATCTACAGAGCTCTCTCGACCTCAGCCTTGAGCTGTAGTATCCATCAAGAACCACAAACAAACTCTCCGAACTCGAACTCTGTGGTGGTTGAAGAGGTGATTGGAGACTTGGTTGAAGACCCGCAAATTTGGCAATAGTTCGGGGGAAGAGCGGTTTGTCGCTAATCTGGCGATGAGCATGTAAGTCGAGGGAACCAAGTGTGATCTGAGATGGAAGTAGTAGGTACAAATGCACATTCACAAAGAACTCTTGACTTTCAAACATCACAGTAGAAGAAACCATGGATCTGCTTGTTGGAACCTTTGAGGTCAACAAGCTCACTGAGCCGCTCCCAGAGATCTTTCATGCCATTTGAAAGGCATGCTAAAAGGAGCAAGAAAATCAAGAGTATGTGGATCCCAAACTTCAAAAATTGCTGATTATTTCCAATGGAAGTTTGGTTTCTATAAGAGACAAAAGCCATTGCTTGAACCAATGATGATTCTTGAAGAATGGGCTTTTGGCAAATCGGGAGTGGAGAACTTGGTGGATCTGATTGATACAACCTTGCTCGCAATCAAGATTGATGGATTTATTTGATGAGCAAATGCAGGAGGAGGGTATCAAATTTAGAGATCCAAGAGATGGTCTGATGATTCTTCCTCATCATCGGATGGTAGAGAGACTTTCCTCTGGACCGGGAGAATCAAGTGGGCTGCACCGCACATGAATCATCTGCAGACAATGATCACTAATCTTGGTAAGTCTGGCGAGGGCCAAGAGATCGGGAGAGATGGATGAGGATCTACAGGATCTCACCATGGATGATCTGAGGCATTGATCAATGAAGGCATTACTCTGAATCTTGGTAGGGTGGTGATGAACCAAGTACATTCCATGTTGTAGAGCCTCATCGCACAAACCGATGTCTTTGGACAGTGAGGATTTGGATGGAGAAAAGGTTGCGATTTTAATGAACCTAGTGCCCGACTCAAGAGTCAATTGAATATCAAGACGGATTTGACATTGAAGGCACTCGACTAAAATCGCCATCATCCTGCACAAGATTGGTCATCTTTGAAGGTTTCCAAGTGGATAATACCAATATATTCAATCCACGAGAAGTTGAAGAGGAGGTACATGTTGCCGGGATACAAGCGACTTTGGACAAAGGTTGGAGCAGGAGGTGCAGTCGCCGAGTCTCAAACAAAGACTGGACAAAGGTTGGAACTGATTTGGGTTTGGAGGGAAACCCTCATTCTTTGATGAGGCTCAGTAGTGGAGCCTCATTGGAGCCAAGGCCATCAGAGGGAAGGATAGTCGCAGATCGCTGTTAATGAGGATGAGCAAATTCTTTGGACTATAACTACTGAGTGATGAAGAATTACAAATTTTGGAGAAGAAGAAGTTGTTGAAGAACACACACAAGATCCTATCCTTGAAGATGTTCTTGGTGCAATGGTTGAGAAGGACCTCCCTGCGGGAGAGATATGAGTAGAGCTATGGTCATCAGCAGACAACAGGCACAATATAGAGTTGAGGAGCCTGCTGATGGATCTACTGACAGTAGAATGGCCAGTGGAGTGCCAATTGAAGTTGTCAATGAGTTAAGAACTGTAAGAAATGACATGCAACAGTTAAGAACTCAATTGACAGTAAGAAAAGAGAGATTTGAAGAAGCTATTAAGATGGTAAATGATAATAGACAATCTATCGACATCTGATTGCTTCAAACTTTGCATCTACTCAAAATGCAATGAATAATTTGATACTAGATGTCAAGGGTATCAAAGTTGGAAATACATCCAAAGACAAGTTTCTAAAATATCAACTTGTCTCTATACATGAGAAACTTGACAAGCTTGTTTGAAGCTCCCAAACTTGCTTGAGCCTTCTTTGCACAACAACTCGCTATGCCTGATCCCAAACTCACCGAAAGGATCAACAGATGGAGGAGACCACGCAATCAAGGATTACTTCACTTGATACTAGAATCGAACAAAGTGGCGTGTCAATTACACGAGTGATAGTATCACAGAAACTATTCATGGCCTCATCTCACGCTTTTGTTGATGATGTCACTAAGGGGAAGAGGGGCAATCATTCACGACAAAGGAAAGTTGCCGCTCTTCTTTGCATGAAGAGATGGGTGATGATACAAATGCTTTTAGGCAACTTTGCACTGGCAGATTGCAACTCACGAATGATCTCCTGCACACAGACAAGAAAGAGTTTCATAATGAAGGAGACCTATCGTGACATGGGATTTCATGAAGGTCTTAACTCCTTCTTGAGTTTGAAGTTTTGGGAGGCAAGGATTAAAGCCTTAAGAGCAAATACCGAGGCGGAAGAAGTAGCGAGGTGAAAAGGTGCGCCAATTACAAAAGCAAAAGATTCACTGAATGAATTTAAGGAGCTGTATATGAAGTTTGGCTTCAGGGTGAATCAGATCAATCTTGTACTGCCTGAAGCATGGAATTGGTGGAAACAAGTCAATTCTTATATTGACTTTACACTTATTGAGAATGAATGGATGGTTGAAATGATAGAAGAGATCGAGCCTATCAAGAGCAAGTGAGAAGGCTAGACAAGAAAGAGAGAAGAGACAATAGATCAGACTACTTATCACTGCTTATCTTTCTTTGTATCTAGTTGTAATAATCATGTGAACAAATATTTATAATGAGAATTGATTGAATTTGTTCTGTTGTGTTTTTATCTTTTTGCTTTGCTGATTAGGTGAGGGTAGTGGCATCATCACCAAAAAGGGGGAAATTGTTGGACTTATTTCTTAGTTTTGATGATGAGTGCCATACTAGCTGTTATAGTGCAAAGGCAAAAAGATGTCTAGATAAAATGTATAGGTTTATTAGAGTTTGATTCATAAATAGGTTTGATCAAACAAGCATCACGTAAAAGGCTGCCGATTGCTTATCGTGAGATCGGTCTAGTCGATGAGGAGGTAGATAGGTCGAGAGGACTGGTCTGCAACTCTCTTGAAGATCAAGAAGATCAGAAAGCCGAGGGTTCAAACTCGATAAATGAAGGCTAAGGGATCAAACTTAGTATTTAATGTCAAGGATATGGAATCGAGTATCTAGAGCAAGTCTGTGATGACCTAAATTGATTACATATACCTTGTGTAGAGAATCTAAGTTCCACAAGTTGGATGATGTTTGGAACTTAGTTATATTCAAAATGATGTAATCTAACTTCACAAATAAAAGTTGGATAAAAGAATCAATGCATTATATTTTACTGATAAAAATATGATATTCAAGCGGATCGATTGGTTTCTGTTGAGACTAATGAACTCTTTGATATATGCTTGATTAATTCAAGATTATTGAGAAGTTACATGGATAAGAACAGACCAACTACCTCTCGACTTATCAAGCAAATCAAAGGCATTTGAGATTAAAAGACGTTGGGATGATCCATATTTTTATCCATTGGATACAAGTCAAAGGGTGGGCATCGCCTTTGTCAAAAAGTAATCCTGCAGTGTCATCCCATGAATAGTGAATGAGAATCACAAAGTGAGGATGGGACAAATACATGGAGCGGTCACATTTGAATTTCAAATTCAAGTCACATGCATTCCTACCTATAAATAGAGGACTTTCAACTCAAGAAAAATGAGGATGAATTTTGGGAATAAACTTCAAGTGATAACATTGAGCCGCAAAACACCTGCTTGAACTTCAATGAGCTTAAGGTTTGTTGATCTAGTTATTTTCTTCAAGTGCATTCGTGTTTAAGCCGCATCAAGCATACACACTTGAAGGCGCAAGTCAGCTTGATTATATCATCCTAATCAAGTTCTTTGCAATCAATCATTTACTTGATTCATTCTTTATTTTATAAAGAGCCTGCTTGAAGACAGTGAAGCATCTGTTAGTGTGAAAGATTGTTGGTTTGTGGTGGAGCCGGTGAAGAGGCAATTCTACCCTTCAAGGACCAAGTGGAAGACTCGGGAGCGGCAATCCCACTGCCTCTAGTTTTCGATTTGTGAAGCCATAGTTATTGGTGAAGGACAAGCAACCTAGGATTCTTTGTAACAGATAACTCAAAGATTACTAGTGAATTTCCTCCAACATCACAGAGAAGAGTGGGCGTCAGGATTACATCACCTGGAACCACTATAAAAATCTCTCTACTTACTTACATGCATTTACTTTCGCACTTAGTCATTATTCATATCAACTCTTGAATCTAGCAATCAAATCACACACATACATTAATGAGTATCTAATACTTAGTAACATATTTAACAACAAGTAACAAGGCTTAATTTTGATATTATTCCATTGCACAAATTCAAAGAATCGAATCACGAGTGACTCTCACATTTATCGGCCAGGCTCTCGAGGTCTCAAAGCAGACTCATCAAGTATCAAAGAGTGCAGCCGAAGTTGCAAATTTGTTAACTCCAAAGTTTTAAGTGTTAAGTTTATTCACCCCCTCTAAACTTAACTAAAGCCTTTTCAAGGGACCAACATGGTTCCTTGTGAAGTTCTGGAGGTTCGACATTCTTTATCTTTACTACGGGGGTACTTTGTTTTGCTTTAGTAGCGCCCCTATTAACAGTCACGACTAGAGAAGACCTTCCATCAAGCAGATACGTGCCATGCACTTTCGGCCACCACTCGCCAAAGTTGAAGGAGAAGTGACTATCATATTCCCGAGGACTCGCAGGAAATACAACCTTGAGACGACTGTTAGAAGTAAAGTACATTTCCCATAATTGTCTTCCCGTCCTCAATTGTGATCGCGGAGGCCATCGTCGTGGAGGTCCTTAGGAACACATTGGAGGAACCCGAATTGCCGTGCGAACCGATATGGGCTATACGGCTCTGAAAAGCATGCTCCATCTCGATGAAATACCAGAAAGCTTGGTCGCACCGACCGGAGGAAGACTTGATCTCGAGTGGTCAGTTCACCATCATCAACCTTACGCTCTGTCTTGTTTCTTTTTAGAACAGATTCCCACCAAGCGACGCCACGAGCTTGGTGAATAATGTCTCTACCTTCTTGATCATTAAGGTTTTTGGCTCCTCCTACGCCTGAGTAAGAAACCATCATGGGTCCCGGCAAAGATGACGACACTCTGTGATGAGTCCCAAAGTAGCGCGCGATCCACCCAATGACATAATGCCATGGAAGACAAGCATCCCTCGCTGCTGCAGCGGGCGGCGTGAAATCATGTTTAGCCTCATATATGCTTTGACCAACACCGAACAAAGAAGACAATGAACCCTCCCACGTGGCAATCGGACTTGCCATTTTAAAAGTCGAAGGCCTAATCGCCGCATCACTAGGCGGGAGGGCGGAACGAGCACAACCAAAGAAGCGATAAAAGCGGCAAGAAATGACTCATCCCTTGAGTTTTCTTCGATATGAAGGCGGGCAAACAACTCTTCGTCTTTTGGGACCACCGCCGAGAATTTTCAGCTATGTTGCCACTAGATTTTGAGTATCCTTTGGGCGATACGCTCCTTTTCTCCGGGGTGGGCTTTTGTACACCGTTGGCGTTTTTACACCAATAATCAACCCGGCGAGAGAGGGAACCTTCGTTCTCATAATCGTAAACGCCGACCAAGCAGTGAAGGTAGGCATCAAAAAGATGCTGACAACTCACGGGAAGGGGCTTCGCCCTTTGATGAGCACCTGAACCAGTCAACTCGTCAATGCTAGGGACGACCTCTTCATCTGAATCTCCAGGTGACCGGAAGTCCACCAATGTGCCATAAATCCGCCAACGAAATGGACATCTCTCGAGCATCAGTGTGAAGTGTGTTGGTCTCTGGGCACCATGCCTCGCAGAAAGCTCGGATAGTGCTTGGGCATCTAGAGTAGCTGAAGAGCGATGCGCTCAGGGCATCGTATAAACCGGTCCTTTTCAAAATGCTCTTATTGCGGGAGAGCACGTCTTCGAGCCACTCCTAATATCGCTCTATGAAGTTGAAGACTCCGGTTGTTTTCAACACGGTTCCCCATTGGACCTGCGCCACAATAATTCGCCGACCAAGGGTGGAAAAGGTATGATTCCGAGCCTTCGTGCTATTCGCCATAGGGCATAACAGTACTACTACATGGCCATTAGACGCCTCAACTCTCTCAGAAAGCGCGTTGTCTTGTCGATACCTTGGGTTAAGTCGCCGGAACGAGAGCCACTCATAGGTGGATGAACCGCAAGCTTAAACCCAGTTTGATCTGCGTCTTCGGGACGATGTACAACCACTAAGTGCTTTTGGTTATTTTGTGTCACTTCCCGGATAATTGCCATGATGTGATTCTCTGCAACAAAAATATATATAGAAGTTATCCTAAACTCAACCGACAAGACGTTTGGACGATCCCGTGTCCCGTGTGTTTGCAAACAAATATGTTGGATGTTAATAACAAAATCTGCAAGTAAATAAAATTAAAATAAAAATAAAAAAAATTAAAAAATTAAAAAAAAATTAAAAAAAAATTAAAAAAAACCAACAACAGCAACAACAACATTGTTTGCCCGACGTGAACAATGGCACAGGGAAGGGAAACGGACAATTCTGGTGAAGTCAATTTGTTACCCAAAAAAAAAACAAAAAACCGAGAACGGGAGGAAACAAATAAAAAAGGAACTACTGCTCGGACTAAAAAAAAAGGGGCGCTTTACTTCAAAAAAGGCACCTTAGAGTCACCGTCGATCGATGTTAAAGGACTCATCAAACAAGTGGCGCTTTAGACTAAAGTATCTCTACGAGGTTCGACTGGAAAAATAAATAAATAAATAAATTATTTAAACCCATCGAAAAACAAAAAATTATAGCTAGAAAGCTTTGCGAACTGAACTTGAAGGAATATTACAGTAGCGGCTTGAGTAGTCGTCCCAAGGAGCCAGCTGTCGACAAACTAGTTTGATGAAGTGCTATTTGGATTAATTTTCACAGCACTTGACGAAATACGCTGATGGACTGAAGGATGCATAAAGGGGCGGCCTTCCAGTTCTTTATATAGACATATATTGGATGCGGTACACTTCCTCCTCCTAATGGGATAATGGTTGAAGTGATTCATGTCAATCTTATTT
>JAOBSW010000737.1:0-97243 GCA_026214975.1 Gentiana macrophylla | reverse complement strand
AAGACCAGCGAAACTCCTCGATTCGAAAAAGCCTTCTCTCTGAACTAAAGGAATACATCTAGAGATCAACTCAACAATTAAAGCTCAAATTTCACATCAAGCTGCTTGAGATTGATCAGCGAGATCTGTGAATCCGATTCACACTTGATCAAACTCAAGCTGAATCGAGCCATACTAAGAATAGGTTGTGTTTGTGATAGGCTAACTTGAAGGATTTGTTCTCAAGGAGGCGAGTGTTGAAAGCTGAGTCATTGAAGCTTTTTGTAGCCAATGGTGATAGTCTTGGGATTATTGTAGGCTTAATGCAGCCAAGGACAATCTAACTATTGTATCAGTAAAAGAACAATAGTGAATTCCTCCAATAAATCACGTGAGAAAAGAAGTGGATTAAGGGATTACACCACCACTGAACCACTATAAACCTTTGTGTCTATTTACTTTACTGTACTTTACCTTACAACAACTTTTATTTTATTGCATAATATATATGTGATAGGAATAACTTACTTTGAATCAACATTTTAAGAAGGGACTTATCCATTTTGCCCAAAGATTTTAAGTTAAGAAAAGTTTTTGAAACTCGGATATAGTCATTCACACTTTTACCCTTCTCTGGGACCAACATCATTGGAGGCTTCAATTTGAGTTTGTATACCCATCTACTACCTACCCGCAGTATGATTTGAGGAATGAGGAACCAGCTCCCAAGTACCATTTTAAAAAAGTGCTTGAAACTCATCTTACATAGCATAATTCCGTTGCAGGTGGTCAAGGCTTACGCCACACTTGTATGTTCGATGCAGAGGCAAGCTCTTTGAAAAAAAAATTGGTTTAAAAGATGCCTTCTTGGCTCTCCAGTAACCATGGGATTTGTTAATGAGTTTAGAGTGCAGGTGGAGGTGTAGGTGTAGATTGTGGGGAGGAGTATAGGTATGTGAGAAAGGATTTGAGGTGGAATCAGAGTTGGACATGTTCTGCAGGTAGGATCTGCGAGGAATGAGTGGCTCGAGGAGTAAGTGTAGGGTTTGGTGTCTTCTTGGTGAGTTTGGTGGTGTGCTATGAGCAGCATGTGGTGTAATAGGTGGAATCACGGGAGGCGTAAGCATGTGGGATGCTTGTGTGTAGAAGAATTAACCATGAGAATTTGGTGTACTCTTTGGAGTAAGCTTTGGAGTGTTTGTATATGAGAAATGTCAACTTCTTTGTGTATGTGAAGGAAGTAAGATTATCTTGTGACTTATCTAAAACATGAACAACTCTATTTGGTCACTTGAAAAAATCACTAGAAAAAGGAAGGTTGACTCATCACACCTTTACATCCCTAGTGACATAAACCACATACTCGTATCTAAACAACGATATCATTTATGGACATGATTGATTCCTAGATTTACACATTTACTAGAATGGCGAAACTTAGTTGTTTGGAAAGGCTGAGATGCGGATAACGAGCTGTAAAAGGTCTTAAACTCTTTATAGTCGGGTTTGACATGAAATAGACATTCATATGGGGTCATATGACACGCCAAAGCGAGGGGTAGGAAGACAATTTATAATCATAACGACTAATTGGAAGCTATGCCACCCGAGAAAATTTGGGGCATGGAAGCTTGAGCTAAAAGTGTAAGACCTAATTCTACAACATGTCTATGCTATCTTTCGATCCTACCATGCACATCCACGTGAGCGTGTGGACAAGGATATCTAAAGGCAATGCCTTGATCTTTTAGATAAGACTCAATACTTCTATATTCTCCCGAGTCATTTGAATGCACTTGATAGTAGTGGAAAATTGAGTTTCAACCATTTTTGAAATTGTTTAATGACATGATACCTTGGTTACATTTTAAAGGAAACAACCAGGTGTATACGGAATGATCATCAAGAAAATGAATATAGTATAAGTAACCACCGATTGATTTTCTTGGTGAGGACCAGTTTTGTCTGTATGCACGAAAATCAAACATACAACTAGCATGAGAGCGGATAAAATATAAGGAGAGTATGGGACTTGCCAAATTAGCGGGATTCACAAAAAAACAAGTTTCTCATTCAAAGACACATTACATTGTTGTAAAATCGATTTAAGACCTTTGAAGAGGATGGCCCAAATCTCCTATGCCATACATTAGGATCATGTTGACATTGCCAGTCTTAACTCTGCGAGACTCGGCTAGAAAAGTAGCAGATGGCTTGGCTTAGTTGGATTGAGGGAGCTCTTGACATTCTCAACTTGATTGCCCATTTTGTACATACCACCACCATTTGCCCTATAAGCGGTGGTGTCCCTATTTTTGGCCTTAACAACACGAGGAAGAGTTAGTAAATTCAATAACAACATCATTGTCACAAGCAAGTTTAGACACAGCTAAGTAAATTCTACTGTAATAAGCGAAACATGAAGCATAGATTTAGTTTTTAATGAATGTGGAGGAGTGTGTGATAGGAATTTTAGGCAGGCCAATATGAAGAATGTTGAGTTGCTCACCATTATCCCTCTCCAGAAGTGTATCAAACCACTGTGTAACCGGAGGCGAAATGGAGGTTATTCAAGTCTCACATGATGTGGTTGGTGGCTCATTTATCCATATACCAAGGTGGATACACTACTGGACTATAGTGAGGCCATGAAAGGCGTAGTGCAGGACTTCACTTGATTTCTAGATGGCATAGGGTTGTTGTTATTCTTTGTTAGGTCAGTGAAACTTACATCAAACTGTGTGCCGACATTCGAAAGCAGTATGGCCATTCTTCTTACTGCTACCTGATTGGCATACCTTACATTGTGTGAAGTTGGACCCGACCACCTCTTTACCTCACAGATTTGCCTCAATCTATTTCCACCCGACCTGTTTTGAATTGGAAAACTAAGCTCTAGGATCTAAGAAATTAGATCATGCAGGTTCTGAACACACGAGGATTAAACACAGCTACAAGTAAGCTCAATGGGTCAATAATTGAGGCTGGACTTCTGCCATTTCATAGAACTACTCTATGAGTGATGTTTACAATGGAAGACTCGTAATCCTTATACAAACCACCAGAGCTGCCAATATGAGTTAGATTTGGATATAGGATGGCCAATGCTAGGAGCTTATCTGAATAAGACTTACCCGTCAACGCCAAATAATCACCCAGTGGATCTGTTTCCCTTCTCTGTCTTGGTGAAGGAAGTCTTATCTTTAACATTAGTGCCTCATTTGTGAGTTGAATAGACTCTCAAGAGTAGTCTAGATTTCACAAGAAGTAGTGCATGATTACTTCAAAAGAGCACATTGGATTCGTAGAACTATGGAGCCAACCATCGATAGAGAATCTATAGCATCCCGATGTTCAATAGCGGCGGGCCCAAGGAAAATTTGGTCAGGATTCATGGCACTTGGCACGGGTGTTGAACCAAGCAGAAATCCTTCAGGTTTATACCGCTTTGAAAATGGGAAGGATAGTGTATTTCGAGTAAGTAATTATCGGTTGAGCTTAACGGTTGCATGTGTGTCTCAAGTTGAGTCGAATCAATGGAGTGTACACTTGGAATTAGATTGGTAGGAAGCATAGACCCGTTCATAGGAAAATTAGAAAGCGTGGAGGTACCGGAGTGGGAAAGAGGTGGAAAATGGACCTCAGGTGGTGTATATTGGTTTTGGTAGAGAAGTGTGCGGAGGAAACATAGGTGACCATGGAAGCGTTGGTGAGACTAAGGAACTCACGATTGTAGTTGATGTGGCCCGACACACGCCCGGTGCTTAGGTATTTATGTCTGCCGGAGAAGAAAGGCGGGACCGTAGTGACATTGGTAAATCCACGGCCGTGGATGGTGGAAGTTTGTGGATGCCGTTCTGGCATTTCGATTCGAGTTAGAATGTAAACAAGAGGAGCTTTTTGCAGAAGCCATTGATGGCTGAATAATATCATTTCATGTATCATCTTCTTCATACAAAATTACAATCTATATAGATAGATTTCTTGATTAGAGGACAACACTAGATTCTACATAACTAACCTTATCTAGTAGATTTAATTTGAGCCATACATCACACAATACAAATGTAAGACTAGGATTTAGCCACATCATTTATATCAGCTAAGCAAAGCGTGTTGTATCATTTCGTTGTGTTTATATTGTTATGTGATAATATTATATTATTTTTATTGATTTATCATATGGTAATAAATGAAGAATATTATGTCAAAAACATGATTATCGATGGCATTAATATTTTTATAACCTCTACTACACCATTGATCATCATCTCATCAATAGTGTAGAAAATGTTGTATTATATAATTGTGGCACTAAAATTTTTTTCCCGAATTATACTGTCGATATAAATGAAGAATATTACGTCACCTTTTGTTTTGTTGTTGAAAGTCACTTTTTTATAAAAAACAATATTATGTCACTAAGCTGTAGTATTATAATAACATAGTATGTTTTGCTTATGTACCTTTAATTTGGTCCAGGAACAAATATGTTATAAAAAAAAAAAAAAAAAAAATGGTTGTTCTTGGACCGTCATAATCAATGACTTATTTCAAATTCAAATTCCATTTTAACTAACATTGACCCAAGCTGCCTTAGGTTACCCGGACTTTATGATCTCAGGACTCCAAACTATTAAACAAAAAATAAATAATAAAACAACAACAACAACAATAATAATAATAATAATAATAAATTGCTGGCAATTACCGGCCAGTGGCCAGTGCATACAAGTTCCTGAATGAATATAAATAGACATAGAGTTTGTACCTTAAAAGTCACAATTAATTAGTATTATTCTCAACTCTTCAAAAGAAGCAGCACATAATATGGCTAAGAATTCTCTTCTTCTGCTGCTGCTGCTGTGGGTTGTGCTCATTGCATTTGCAAGCAGTGCGTTTAGCAGTGTACTCGGAGCAAGGCATCGTTTTCACATGACTGCAGCTGGTAAGATCTCTGGGATTGGATCTCTCTAAACATTTCTTGTTAATTGTTATCTCTTATATTCATGCATGATCCCAGATCTTGTATTGTGATTAACCAATTAATTTTTATTTTTAATGATTTGTAGGTGCAATAAGTACAAGGGAAAATCATGAGGGCATTCAAGTTCCCGGTGTAACGAAGAGGGGTTCTTACAGGAACAACATTTGCTCCATATCCGACTACAACGACATTGATACCGAAAGAGCTTGACGAAATTAGTGATCCGTGCGAAATAAACCACCGTGCAAAAAAACAAAGACTGTAATGATAAAAGATGCGCATGCAGCAAAGAACATTTTCGAGGTGATGAAGCGACACTTGGGAAGAAGGCTTTTGTCTACTTTATACTGCAAGTGAGACAACTACAAGTGCTGGTGAGACAACCGAAAACGAAGATGAGACAACTGATGGTGACTATGAGACAAGTACATCAGTCAGCGATACAAGTGCAGCAAGCGGTGGTGAAGAAACGGATACAACAAGTGCAGCAAGCGGTGGTGAAGAAACGGATACAACAATTACAGGTGCAGTCGGCGATAACCAAGGTGAAACATCAAGTGAGGAGGAGTAATTGAATCGAATATTCTTCTCTATATATATCACACATTTGTCACCCTCCTTTCTTTTCTTTTCTTTTTTCCTTGTACGTATGCGCACGCTCGCGCGGCGTTAAGAATAAATTGGAGGCGGCATTTGTGATGTGCTACTTTGTGTACTTCTCATTTCACCTTGAGGGGATCGGTGACGTCCTAAATCTTGGGATTTAGATGTCAGTTGCTCGTGTGTGTGTGCCTTTTTTTTTTTTTTCGTATTTTAAACAAAATATAGTCGAGTACTGATGTAACGGTCGGTATACTCTTTACGATGGGTATTTTTATCCCGGAACGAATCTAGTTTAATCTTTTCCTTCTCATTTGTGGTGTGCTACTTAATTTGCATGTCTACTTCTCATTTCACCCGTGGTTCAAAGTCGCGATGTCGTTATGTAGGCTCGGGACGCGTATTATCGCGTGTCGGTATCTTTATATTTCGATATTAAATGATTTAAAAATTTTGAAAAAAAAATCTCAGGCTTTCAGACTCGGTGAGTCGAGCCGGAGTTTTGCTAGAAGTCAAATCGAGATAAATTAAATAGCTTTGTATCACTCAGGCCGGACTTTGAACCATGATTTCACCTTGAGGGGATGACGTACGTCCTGTATTGCTCATGTGCGTGTATATGTGTGTGTGTTTTTGTTTGTTTTTTCTTCTTCCTTCCGTATTTTAAGCAAGAGTAATGATAGAGGCATTAGGAATCGGATGACTAACGAAATGACACATATAATCTACTCACCATTGATTTTGTTTAAGGGTGAGAGACATGTTAATATCAATTTAATGTCTCTATCATTGGTCCTTAAACAAACTATTTTGAAGTACTAACCTCTAAAATATTTTTTTTTATCGTTATTAAGTATGTACTGGAGAAAAAATGGAGAAAATTGGATTTTTATGATGAGAATGGGACAAGCCCATGCTTGGTGTGTGAAGCCTAGGCCTGAATTCATGCTGTTTCATATTGCTCAGCTCAAGTTCATGCCTGGAAGTTCGAAGCCTAGGCCTGAAATGATGTTGTAGTTCACCTTCATTCTACATGTGTTGAAGCCTGCGCCTGAAATTTGAAGCCCGGGCCTAAAATCTTGCTTTTTTTTCTAGCAACAGTTTTGTTCACATTTTTCGGGCCTGCACCTCATTTTGGCAAGCATGGGCTTCCTTGGACAAATTTCATGGGTATAAAAGGCCATTTTTAGATCTAATGAAGGAGGATAGACTTTTAGAGATAGATTATATACACTAGATTATTCTCACTCTATTCTTAGACACTTTTAGCATAAAAGTAGTCTTTAAAACTCCGATCTTAGCTAGCTAATTGAGAAATTATTTGGATCGATGCTTGGGCTTTCTTTTCCAAGGTGTAATCCATCATCTACTTGGTGTTTTTCCATGGGATTGAAGCTAATGAGCATCCTTTTCATGGGCTTTTCTTGTATTTGGTATTAAACTCAATTTTTGCTTTTTTTTTTCCTTCTATTTCATGAATTTTATTTAACTTAATTGCTCTTATTTCTTTAGTATTATGAGTAGCTAAATTCCTACATAGCTAAATCATGTGAAAGTTGAATAAATCCCCATATAATTGATGAAATTGGGAATGGATAGTGTTTAATTGATGTTGTATCGACGAATTCATATCTTAAAATTAACTTGTTCTTAATGCTTGAATTGACTTGATCACTTGATTCATGAGGTCACACACCACTTTTATTTTTATTTTTATTTTGGTTAAAATGTAAATTATTAACCAAAGGTATGTACAAGTACTACCTAAGATAAGTAACAAACTAGGGTCATATTGATGCACCTAGTGCACTCAACAGAGCATATCCCAATTACACCAAAGAGGGGTCATATTGGGGATTTCATCCATCTAAGTCACAAAAGGGACAAATGTAAGGGATCCCCAAAAGAGCATATCCCAAAAGAGATATACTTGAGGTCTAGAGAATGGTGTAGATTCCAGGATCGGGTTAGATTAGTTAGATTGTTAGTAAAAGAAGAAATAAATATAAAAATATAAAAATAGATAATATATATATTTTGGATCTAAATGTAAGAATACTTTCTTGAATTCGATCTCTTTTAGTAGAAATAAATGAGAGCAGATCTTTTCCTCGATGCAAGGAGGTCAATTATATATGAACCAGTTGTGTCTTTCTGGCCTATACTGACTCCTTCTCACGTATGAGCGTATTTAAATTGTCATATATACAGTCATACGTCCCAATGTCATCTTAAGCATGGGTCACTCCGTTTTGTCATACGGCTAGGTTTAAGATATCAATTAAACATGTGATTTAACGTAATAATATCGTGAAGCACAATTTTAATAAGATTTATCTCTCCTAAGACAAATCTGCCTGGGTAGGAAATCGGATTCCGTTGTCGCGTTTTCACTCTGGCCAATTTTACCCTCCGGTCTTTCTATCCATACATTTAAGTGTAAATAGAAAGAGATTCATTATAATTGGGTTTAATCATTATTATCGAGTCGATCATCCATTTTACCAAAAAGATTAACTAATTGATTAAATATCTTGCATTTAGATATATTTTTAACTTAACATAGTTAACATAAATAATATATAAATAGAAATAGAAATAGTAAACATAATAATATTAGAATATATTACAATTCTGATTCTTTGAATCGGAATTAGTTTCAACAGGATGTAGTATAACAAAACTTTTGATTTTAACGTCTTGATAATTATTAAACATTCTAACAATGATTATAACTACTTTATTTAAAAAAAAAAAACATATACATACATATATATATATACACATATATATATATATATATATATATATATATATATATATATATATATATATATATATATATATATGGGCCCAAAACAAAAAGAAGAAGAAAGAGATGAAAGAAGAGAGGAGAAGAAGATGGAAGGAGATGTTTATGAGATAGATATATATATATATATATATATATATATATATATATATATATGTCTATCTAGTAAAACAAAATAAAAATAAGAAAGAGGAGAAGAAAGCAATGCATGAAGAAGAAAGAAAATGGGATGGAGAAGAGAAGGGGCAAAGGAAAGGGGATGGAAATGGGGTGGTATATATAGGGAAGGTTAGAGGCAGGAAGAAGAGAAGAAATTCACGTGAAATTTCATCATTTAAACAGCCGGATCGATCCGGTGAAGTCGGATCGATCCGGGTCAAAAATCTTGATCCGTATTGTTAAAATTAAATACATCACTGTATTACAGATTCAGTAAAATGGCCATATTTTGAGTTGTAGACATCCGATTGACGTGATTCAAAGTGCGTTGGAAAGATTATTTGAAGATCTACAACTTTCATGAATGACTCTTCTTCAGAAAATTCCGTTTTGATGGTAGATTTGTTTGTCGAAGATATTTCTCGATTTCCACTAAATCGAATCGATTAACCACTGCAATGACTTGACTTAATGACACTCTCGTATAACCTTCATAAGATATGATCATGACTTCAAAAATAAATGTCGTTACTCGGGGTCTTGGTTTATCATAAATCTGCAATAAAATACCACAAATACCCGTGTAAATCGACCACGACACTCCGGTTACTAAACCCAGTACAAAACTTATAAAAACTTATAAAAATACGATAATTTATATAATAACCACTATTTATATATTTAGATAAAATTAAGTAATTATTGACTTAAATTGGTACAATAATGCTCAAAGTGGTATCAATATTGGGGTAAAATGTCGTAATAATGATCATTAATTTGTCTCTCATCACAACTCCTCACTTAAACTTTTGGTGCGTCGCCGAAGCAAAGCAATGATAAAACAAATTGAATGTGGGACAAATTCATGAAGATATAAGATATAAGGGACAACCAGATAATACAACCATTAAATTACAACCAGCGCTTTTGTTAATATAAATGTATGATGAGTGTGTGTGTGACAAGCCTTTTCAATTTCCCTTATCCTCTCTTGAATAATTCAAGCAAGCGCACAAATATCCATTCAGGCAGTCCTAATGACTTTCCTAGGTATAAGCGATAACATTTCCACACAAAGTCCTTCCGTGTACTTATTAGGATAATCCCAAGCATATCATTCGATTTATCTTTGAGGATAGTCGAGAAGATAACTAAGTTTCCAACCATATTTCCATATTGTCATTTTTTTTTCTTTCACATTTGTAGCATATGCCTTCATTCCCGGCCAATAGGGCGTTTAGGGATAACACCACTAGCCGGACTACTATCATCGAGGCGATCGGGAGCTTTTAAACCTCATAGTGATATAGGGCGTTTAGTGATAACGCCTCTTGCACTCAAATCATTGGTAGCTACAACCGACATATAGATAGTTCATCTTAATTTGGTATTCTTCTTTAACTTATATCCTTCCTATCACATTCAAACCATCGATATTCACGGTACACATTCAAAAGTTAGGTACTAAGTTCTGCAATTATCTATAGAATAACCACTAGGATCTTGAATGGATACTGATTTAAAATTTTCCGACTTCATATCAAAGGCTTTACGTGAAGAAATTCATGTTACACAAATATATTTGGAATTACAATGCACTTACGGTTCACGTTGGTTATACACATCCAAATTGATCATTATATCTTCAAATCCATGAAATATATACCTTATACAATTTATTTTAATCAACTAAATAATGCTCGAAAAAAATCGAAAACTAAGGGATTTATTGATGCAAAATAAACATTAATTCCATTCTTAGACCAACGACTCCACTCCCCACTACGAACTTACATTGTCCTCAATGTAAAGTGAGTGTAAATAAGTTGTTGGGAAAGCAATGGTGCACTAAAACAAGTCAAAACAAATACTCGGATGATATTAAAGGGTGGGTGGGTGGGTTAAAGTTATGACCTCCTCAATTCCATAGTATTTGAACTAATACATGTCACACGTTATTTGAAATTTAAAACAGACTAGATCATGATATGAAATATGTGAGAAAGTATTAACTCTGAGTCTTTTATACCCAGATCCTCAAGGGTTATTTCAAATCGTTCGAACAACCTAAGTCCAAGAAATGATGCATTTGAATTTTCTCTTTTTTCTCCATCGGGATTTTCGGATAACCACCTAATCATTCCCTTTTTTTTAATGACATTCAAACATTCATCCTAAGACTTGGTGAAACAAAATGAAAATCAATCCGAAGTATTCGCAAAGTATCATCCAAAGTATGAGTAATTATTATATTTAACATTTTAAATGGTCGCCTCCGGTAGCGCTTTTGGTTAACGTCATTTGCTCGACAAACTTAAACAACCAAAATGATGATGATTAACTAATATACTAAAATAAAATAGGATACTTCTAACAATTACTCACCAAAACATGTAACAATTAAGCACACGAATCAACTAGAAATAAATGCTTAATGAGTAAATAGGAAGGATAGTACCCGTGATTTCACTATATTTATAGTCTATAGCTAGACTTTTCCTTGCTTCAGTTTTTAATGCACAGGTGGTGGGTCATCTTCACGCACCGCATCCGTCTTTAATACCGGTCTCCAACAGAGGTTAGGCAATTTCCACCAATCCAAACGATCTTTGACCTTTTCCTTTGATTTTCGAGCCTTCGGTTTGTGAGCTTTTACATTATTCTTGAAGTCATCTTCTTCAATTACACAGCGTGTTAGTCGATCCACGACAAAGGACACAAAGGGTCCACACAAGAACAAGATTCTAGTGTAGTGCATGGATATTTCAATGAATTGTAAATGTTAAAGACAACGCGCTCATCATTAATTCCCAAACTAAGCTCTCCCTTATAAACATCGATGAAAGGACTATTAATTGTTAAGTGCCGAAAAGTGTCAAGAAAATGTGCATACTTCTTATCCAACTTCATCTCTTTGATTTCCTTTTTAGGAGGATAGGAAGTGATTCAAGATCAATTAAATTAGGGTTAGAATGTATACCTCCTTACCCTTGTCGTTAAACGAAAATGGTAAAGCTTCTGGAATGATTGTGCCTTTTGAGGACATTTGTGTGTCATCATTCATACATTTTTCTTCAAAATATGCACTTTGATATGGTCTTTGCCTATCGAGATTGAATCGAGGTGAATTTGGGTTGAGCCGGATAAGGTTCGGTTTGAATTGGCCCTTCCAAACTTGATTCATTCTCAACATGATCATTGGTCAAGGTCCTACTCATTCTTGGATTTTTCAATATTCTAGAAACCTTGACCCATTCCTCATTCTCACTTTCAGGTTCAATATATCTGTTTTGTCTTAGGAAATCTTCAATAATGTCCTCTTCCTCTTTAGTGAATTCAGGTTCATCTTTAGATTCTATATTTTTTTTCAAATTTACCATCTAAATCATCCTCTACTTCATTATTTCAAGTTTTCTAATCCATTACTTCACAGATTCTTCCACTTCTAAGTAATAACAAAGATTACCTCTTTCGGGTTTCTTTCAAGATTACTTGGCGATCCTCCTGGGGTCTATTGTTTTACGTTCCTCTTCTCTACTCAAATGATATTCCAAATTCAGTAATGAAGCTTCTCCAATTCTCATTACGGTATCATGTCCACTTATAGATGTTTTCAACGTGCTCATATCCTTAGTATTTGTACTATAGAAGTTATCATAATTTCCATATTTTGAGCTTGAGTTGACATCATACCCATGATTTTCGATTAATTTCTCCCATTTATCAACTCCTTCAGGTTGAGTTGAACTTTGGGTGGCCTGTATGCTTTGAGTGGTATGTTGTGGATACGGTCTAGGTAATGATTGTAGGTTACGATTCGTGGTATCTCCTTGATAAACCTTATTAGTATATGAATTCTTATATTGAATCGATACGGTGGTTGTCCTTGCTTACTAGGGGTTTCAGACCAACAAAAATTAGGGTGATCTCTTCTAATAGCATTAAAAGAGTTTGAATACGCATTGTTCAAATTCCTATGCTGCTGTAAAAAACTCACCTTCTCCCTTGAATAACCTTCTGGTTCTTCCATCCCTAATGACACATTATCATGACTTGAGTATTCATTCGATATGATATTTTTTGAGTTTAAATTTTTACTGGCTAATAAGCCGTCAAATTTCTACTCAAATTCTCCAAGTGTGCTAGAACTTCCGTATTTGATGTACATTCTCCTGCAAATGCTACTTTTACCGGTGCTAGAACCGGTTTCCCACATTCTCATTATTTTTGGAAATCTTTTCAATAGCATCGTAAACTATCTCGAGCTTCACTTATCATTAACGAACCACCACATGCATGATCAACATCCGTGCACGTGAGTCTTTCCTTAATTCTGACAGAAAAGTTGGATTTGCATATCTAAGGAATAACCATGATCGGGACAAGCTCTTAATAGCTTTTAAATCTTTCCCATTACATTCCCAAACGTTTCTTGAGATCCTTGTCTAAAATTAGCAATCTCGACTATTAATTCCAATTTTCTACCAGGAGTAAAATCTTGCTTTAAAAACTCGGTTTGAATGTCCTCCCAACTAGTCAATGAATGATGTGGAAGTAGCGAAACCAATCTCGTGCTCTTCCTTTTAAAGAAAAAGAGAAACATAGACATCCTCGTTAATTCCTTCGATGAGCACCATGACTTTTGGTCATTACACAATTCTTGAAAAAGATAGAGATGATGATGTGGATCCTCATCATCTTCTCCTAAAAATTTGGGCTCTTGTGTCAATTAAACCAAAAAGATGAGATTTTATTTGAAATTAATTGCTCCTTTATTGGGTAAACGAATTGGATTATTAATCGGTTCCTTCTACGGTCCGATCACATATAGGTCTCGGGTTAAATGGTTCGATTATGCTTATTCCGATTACGATTATTTCTATTATTCGATTACGGTTATTAGGTTGAGGTAAATTAAGATTAAGGTTTTGGCCATGCCTTGAGCATGATCAATCCTTTGTTCAGTGTTTTACCAACGGTTTCGACCATTTTAAGTAACTCGATTTGACAATTCTTGTGGAATAGAAAATATCGAATAGAAAATAACACGAAATCGATAAAAAAACCACATTTTTTTCTCTCGGTAATTACAGTGTAATTTTTTATTTTTATTTTTTAATTGGTATCTTACCAATAGGTAGGTACCAACAAAAATAAACGAACGCGTTTACTTTCTACTATCGAAAATGAAAATAACTCGAAATTGGTAGAAGAAGAAAATTGGTAACTAAAAGAAGGTAGATACCAAACGAAAAATAAAAATAGAAATGTGATAAGAAGAGTGTTGACTTATCCTCGAGAATTTTGAGCTAATACAAGTAGAAACCATTCGAACACAATGAATTAACGTCGTTTCCCGACAACGGCGCCGAAAAGTGACGGACTTTTTCTAGGCTATCAATCCTTACGGCGATTATGCCGGGTCAAATTGTAGTGCTAGTCCGGTGAGTCGGTCGTATCCTCGGGAAATGAAGGCATAATTCAAAGTGTGGTTAAACACCAAGAAGCTATTATTAACTTTCGATCTAAGTCGCAGCTTTTACCATTTTATCGGGTTAGATCGTTAGATTAGTTAGATTGTTAGTAAAGCAGTAAATAAATATAAAAATATAAAAATAGATAATATATATATTTTTGGATCTAGCCAAGAATACTTTACTGAATTACGATCTCTTTTTAGTAGAAATAAATGAGACAGATCTTTTCCTTGATGCAAGGAGGTCAATTATATATGAACCGGTGTACTCCTAAGCTATACAACTCCTTCTCACACGAGCGTATGAAATTGTCATATGTCTAGTCCTCTGTCCAATGTCATCTTAAGCATGGGTCACTCCCGTTTTGTCATACGGCCAGTTTTAAGATATCAATTAAACATGTGATTTAACGTAATAATATCGTGAGCACAATTTTAATAAGATTTATCTCTCCTAAGACAAATCTGCCCCGGGTAGGAAATCGGATTCCGTTGTCACGTTTTCACTCGGCCAATTTTACCCTCCGGTCTTTCTATCCATACATTTAAGTGTAAATAGAAAGAGATTCATTATAATTGGTTTTAATCATTATTATCAGAGTCGATCATCCATTTTACCAAAAAGATTAACTAATTCAGATTCATATCTTGGCTAGATATATTTTTAACTTAACATAGTTAACATAAATAATATATAAATAGAAATAGAAATAGTAAACATAATAATATTAGAATATATTACCGATTACAATCTCTTTGAATCGAATTAGTTTCACGGATGTAGTATAACAAAGCTTTCGATTTTAACAATCTTCGATAATTATTCGACATTACAACGATCTTATAAACTACTTTATTTAAAAAAAAATATACATACATATATATATATACATAAAAATAAGAAAGAGGAGAAGAAAGCAACGCATGAAGAAGAAAGAAAATGGGATGGAGAAGAGAAGGGGCAAAGGAAAGGGGATGGAAATGGGGTGGTATATATAGGGAAGGTTAGAGGCAGGAAGAAGAGAATAAATTCACGTGAAATTTCATCATTTAAACAGCCGGATCGATCCGGTGAAGTCCCGGATCGATCCGGGTCAAAAATCTTGATCCGTATTGTCAAAATTCGTCTATACGGTATTGCAGTTCAGTAAAATGTCCATATCTTGAGTTGTGGACATCCGATTGACGTGATTCAAAGTGCGTTGGAAAGCTTATTGGAATATCTACAACTTTCATGAAGGACTCTTCTTCAGAAAATGCCATTTTGATGGGCCATTTGTTTGTCGAAGATATTTCTCGATTTTATTAAATCGAATCGATTGACCACTTGACCACTTGACTTAATGACACTCTCGTATAACCTTCATAAGATATGATCATGACTTCAAAAATAAATGTCGTTACTCGGGGTCTTGGTTTATCATAAATCTGCAATAAAAATACCACAAATACCCGTGTAAATCTGACACGACACTCCGGTTACTAAACCGGTATAAAACTTATAAAAACTTATAAAAATACGATAATTTATATAATAACCACTATTTATATATTTGGATAAAATTAAGTAATTATTGACTTAAATTGGTACAATAATGCTCAAAGTGGTATCAATATTGGGGTAAAATGTCGTAATAATGATCATTAATTTGTCTCTCATCAGTTATAGAATTTGAAGGGCCTCGTAACAGCAGATGTATGCTCACTATAGAGTGATCCTACAAGGGGAATGGTCGAGAATGAACCCTACGGGATCAAAGAAGGCTAGAGCACTCTGCGTCATATCATATCAAGCAGATTCACCAGGACCCTATCAATCCTTGAAACCACAAACTGACCGGACCAAGTGTAAAAGCGACCAGCGGATCCCGAAAGGAGAAAGGTGCAGTAGTAAGGCAACATCCTGAGGATCCCAGCATCTCGTGACTTAGTAGTTGCCACGAACCACTGCCTATCCCCTGTCTCAAAAGCACAGTTAAAATCTCCAAGCACTATCCAGGGGAGATCAGTGCTGAGAAAGTCAACTAGCTTATCCCATAAGGGTCTTCAATTACCAACATAATGAAGCCAATAGACAAATGTATCCAAGAACTCCACCCCTGATACTAAGATTTTGACCCTTCAATGTGCCCACTAAACCCTTGTATCCAGAACCTCCACAAACACCTTTCCAAAATCCCAAACTAAGAGGATTCTGCGTGAACTATGCAGATCAAAATTATTTGTACATGACCAACCAACAAACCTAGTCCTCATCAAAAAACCACTAGCAAAAACTGACATATTTACTTGTAGTATTCCAAACAGGGCAATCCGGTGTTGTCTAATATATTTAACAACACCATCTTGCGTAGAAGACTTGTTGAACCATTTTATGTTCCAAAAAACTATCATTTCTGTCTGACATGAGGCATAAACCCTCCATTGACAGGTTTAACAGGAGTTGTGTACCCTTTCCCACTTGCTTTTGCCTTGAGCCATTAGCAGGTTGATTTTTATTTTCCACGTCCTTAAATTCCACATCCTTAAGTGTGAGGAAAGATCTGGAGGCCCTTGGCCCAACCCCAGCTGCCTCAACTTCAACACTTTTCAGTCTTTCAGTTTCATCCCTTATTAGTCTGTCAGATAGTTCCCCTTCATCATCTACCTCACCTTCAGGTTCAGATTATGTAGGACCACCTTCAGTATCCCTACCACCATCTGTACCAGTTTCTTTCTCTCCAGACCCCTGTTAGCTGATGAAGAAGGAGCATCATCAGGAATAACATAGTCTGAGTTGTGGACTTGCTTCTTTCTATTTCTTTTTCTTTTTGGCTTTTTCCGAGTTTCAGGTTTATTAGATTTCTGAGCAGGAGCAGTAGATGGTCTTGCATTACTGGGGGGCCTGGCCTTCTTGGCTGTCTAACAACATACAATTGTGGCTCATTTTTCCTTTGACCATTGCAGTTAATGATTGGCCTTTTCTAAGTGTCCAATCTCACCGACAGTGTACCGGGTCAATTGTAGCCTAGAATTGTTAAGTCAAGGTCGTATCCCACGAGAGAATATGGTTGAGTACCAAAGTCGGTCTCGTCCCTAGTTCAAGTCAACACAATAATTGAACGTGGTGATTTGTCAGATCACCGGTTCTAACAACAAAATAAACATAAGAGAAAATATTTTAAACTACAAAAAACAAGATAGTCGAGCTATGATCCAACCAACTACTCTCTAACTTTGAACTCGTTTCGGAAGTGTTTAGACAAACTCTAATATTCTCGGGATCGTTGAAGGGTGTCGTCTCTGTTTCAAAATAGACATTAATTCAATAATCTACCCTCTTATGTTAGGTTCAACAGTCCGCCTCATTGTCACTCAAAGGTGTCGTTTCCTAATTCAGTATAGACATTAATTCAATAATCTACCATACTTCTATGTCGTTCAACAGTCCATTGGCGGATTTAACTGGCCCGACACGGTCTACGATCTATGAGACGCTCATTAACAATGATATAAACCTCACACACGAAACAGAATCTGAACAACTTAGTCGGTTTTACAGGGTGATCCTAGAAGCCCTTTCTCGTATCCTCTCGCAAAATACATATGTAAATAAGACACGTGAAATAGGGTACTTTATACTAGGGGTTAAGTAGGGTCATTTAGTTGAACATTTTGACTTTATGGATAACATTTTAAGAATCATAATTGTCGATTTAGATTGTTTTTTTTTGGCGTTTTGCCTTTAGTCTTTTAAAGGATTTGTAGTAGTTACCGTAAAAAAATATAAAAACTGAATTGCTGCATTTTAGAGATATTGATATTCAGATTCAAGAGAAAAAAGCACCGCATCACATATTCTATTTTTCACTGTAATATACAGATTCTATAAATACAATTCTTTATGTCGGACGCATTCATCCAGATTGTGTGAAATTTAATTTATATCTATGACATCCATCAACATTGTGCAAAATAAAGAAACTGATACATATCATGTTGGAAAGAGATTATGTAATCCACAAGAATACTCGCATCATATCTTCTTAACGGATACTCTATTTTACAGTTGTAAATACATGTTTTCCCGTTTCTAGAATATCTATCAAAGATGAAATGAATCAAATTCTTTATTTTACACAATATGGTAGATATAAAGGAAAATTTACAGAATATGGATGAATACGGTAGATGTAAGTAAATTTTACAGTGTATTTGAAAGTAAAAAAAATAAAGTTTTTGCTGCAGTGTTATTTTCTTGTTGAAATCTCTTAAAATTGAGTTTAAATGATTCATAGTATATAATGCAGTGCTCTAAATATAGTATTTACAACCGTAAAATAGTGAATTTATTTGGAGTATCTCGATACAAATACTATGCCACTTCAAATTTTGCAACACCATTTATTGTATTTTATTGAAACATATATTTTTGTAGGGCTGAGCATAAAACCCAATAAATCCAAACCAATCCAAAACCTAAACCAAACCAACTTGAAATAACACAAACAAATTGAAACCAAAAATTTTGGGTTGGTTTTTGACCCAACCCAATTCTATTGGGTTGGTTTGAGTTTCTTATTACATTCTTTAGTTTGACCCAACCGAACCCGAAAGACATTACAATAGATAATTCTATTCATAGTCAGTGGCGGATCCAGAAATATTTTTCAGGGGGGTCCGTAATTTTTTTTCTAAGTAGAATAAATTTTTTAGGATGTCCAAAATACTTTTCTATAGGTATAATGTAGATGTTTTTTTTGTTCAGGGGGGTCCATAGAACCCCTTATGGACCATATGGATCCGCCTCTGTTCATAGTTAATGAAAAAGTGTTAAGTTTATTCATTATCAATTTTGATCAACATTTATTTTTGAATTCCCTTGATTGTAAATCGGAATCATATTAAAATGATTATTTGATGAATTTAGTCTTTTATTCATATAATGCTTTCCTTGACATTTAACTTTTTTTTTACTATCTCCGTATGTTGTTGGTTGTTGTAACGCCCCGTCCCGGACACCGAGTCATTATCCGGAAAATGGAACGTTCGGCACGACATTTAGAGGATACCCTAAACCTCACGTAAGCCTTACATCATATCAGAGAATTTAACAATAAATGCGGAAGTATAAACAAACCAAAGACTCGGGAAACAGACCCTCAGGGTCTTACATATAACAACCCAACCAGAAAGTAACTGCTGTCAAACTATATCATAAATAACTGGCAAAAGAAATACTAGAATCCCAAATGAACACCCACGTCTGAAAAGAAAGGAACAACCGTAACCACTTGCAACAATGCCTTATTCAAAGGTACTTAAACAATAAACTAGAACATCAATTCCATAAGCTCCACTCCTAAGCCTGATCTTGAACTCTTCCTCATAATTATCACCAACATGCATACTTTCTTATTCCAAAAGAGGAGTAAGCTCATGCATAAGCTTAGTAAGGAGAAAGAAGATCAAAAGTGAGATTAATGGTTGTCATAAGCCGGAAGACACGACATGAATCTATTTTATCCGCTTAATTTCACAAAGAATTTAGAACCATGCTTTTAACATAAGGAGAAAACCACTTTGTAGTACATAATCAATGCATAAGAAAAACATGCCTATTTTACTATGTCTGTTTATCTTGCACAAACATGTTCGGTATATTAACTATTTACTCACTTCTTAACATATTCATGTCCTTGTCTTTTCCGTCCGTGACTCTTGTCTACTAGCTTTAAGGCGCATGATACAACTCGGCTAGCACAACTAACTACACCTCCAACATGGGACTTGCTGATGCCCAAGGTACACTTATAAGCACACCGCCTTAAGAACGACTTGGCTAATTTAGCGAGTCACACTTCCGACATGGGTCTTAACTGTGCCCAAGGTACCCCGTCTATTCGTGCTTATTAACGAATACCCTGCTAAGTAGATTCGATAACATGTAAAGTAAATAGGAGCACATAAAGCACATAATTCTATACTAAAATCCATGTCTAACCTATAGGAAACATAAAAAGTCCATAACCACATCATACTAACAACCTATCTCCACTATATATGTAAACACAGAGCCCAGAAAATCATCCGAAACCGGATAACATTAAGAAAGCGCTCATCGACCTAACAGAACAACCAGAAAGCCAATCTAGGACTTTTCTGGGATGCTTAACCGAGAGATGCCCTCGGTTCAGCGAGCCAGTGAATCCTAGATTCACTTTCTGCCTTGAGACTAGTCCGGCATCCTGTCCTGAAACACACAACATGTCCAGTTTCGTGCCAATTTATAGAAAACAATAATTAAACCTTTTAAAAACATAATCATTAAAGCCAAAAGAGATACTTTTGATAAGGAAAACTCCTTACCTCGTAAACGTAACGAAAACAAGCCAAACAACGATCAAACTATGCTCAATCTTCAAACTCTTGCGAATCTACGAAACATGAATAACCCTACCATTAAAAATACGAATTTTAACAAATCCAAGAGTAGGACTAGGAATAAAACTAGGGTTTCATGATTATTACGTTCTTGAGATGAAATAATATTCGAAACTGCTCCTGGACTTGAAAGCCCTTCGAAACTAGCACTCTGATATGCAAACACGAACTCAACCAATCAAAACTGAGCCTAAAGTCCTAACTAGGCCGCTTAACCGAGGATACTGCTCGGTTCAGCGTCTTGGTTGATCCTGGACACGCAGTGGGACACGTCTGGGGTGTCTGGGACACGTCCTGGACACCATTAGGTCGCTTTACCGAGGAGGATTCTCGGTTCAACGTGCCGACTGATCACAAAACTTTCAAAAACGCGATTTTATGATATCTAGGGATACCTAGGGCCTATTTATAGCATTTTATCACCATAAGTCGTTTTTTTAAAATCTTGAAGGAAAAGATAATCTAAAAATAAAGGAAAAAGGAAAAGAAATTTCAAAAAGACTAAAATACCCTTACAAAGATATGAAAGATTTTACGATTGTGTTATAAGTTATTGGACTCGTAATATGACGTCCATTAAAAATTGTGTCTTTAATTATTGTTCTCTTTAATTATTATTACTCTAGACATGTGGTTTTAAATTTGAATTTTGATGGAATGCGTGTATGAGTTTTATAACATGATTATAAATACATTGCTTATAACTTAAAGCCCGAAACCCACACAATCCAAAAACGAAGCTAACTCGAACCAAACCATTAGGATGTATTATAATTTGGCTTGGTTTGGGTTAATATTTTTTTAAACCAACCCGATTTATACTATGTAAGAACCCAACCCAACCCAACCCAACCTATCCATAGCTCTATTTTATTTTTATTTTTTTTTTTTTTTTGTATTAAATATCATTATACAGTAAGGGACAACTACATTATTCCGGAGTATATCCTGAACGTGCGTACATTTGAAAAAAAAAAAAGAAAGAAACCACACTGACCTGACATTAAAGTCCCAAGAAGGTAATTCATCCTCTCAAACAACAGAAGTACGGGAACCAGGACACTGGACACCACAAAACAAAGGCCACCGATTATTTATTACCCCTAACCCCACACACAAAAGGAAAACAAAACATTTGGAATTTCTTTTTACCCCAAATCATCGATGTGCATAAAATGATATCTATAGAGAGAGATATATATGGATATGTCCCTTTTTTGAAATGTATACATATAGATATGTCATTTTATGGACCTGACTTGATTAATTACTCCTTGTTGTCTGAGCCTGATACATTTTTAATTGTGTCGTCGGATTCATCGCCCGATGCATTTGTAGTTGTGTCATCGCCCGATGCATTTGTAGTTGTGCCATCATAAGTAACTTCGGATTCATTGTCCGATGCATTTGTATCATACTCAGTAGCAGTAGTTTGCTCTTCCTCTTCGTCTGATGATGATGCAATTGGCTCATTATTTAGAACACAATAGGGTCTCACACCCGGCTCTTCTCCGAAAATTTCGATGCTACATTGGCAACGGGAATCACGACAGGTTCCCCTTGGGCAAAACTTTCCGTCGCAAGGATCATTAAATTCACTAATAGGAAGATTTGGATTGAAGTTATTGGTACCACTATCGTCGGAATCATAATCGGATTCATCACCGGCACCGGAATTATCACCGGTACCAGAATTTTTAGTGTGATCTTTCCCTTTAAGCATTATTCTCATCTTTATAATAGACGGGATCTGATTAATCTCCTCTTGTGCACCTGCACCTGCACCTGCTAAACCAGTTATAGTTAACTTTTAAAAATAAAAATTTAATTTAATTTCACTGACAAAGTTGTTTGAACGCTTGCGTTCAAATAAGATTTCTCCAATCAATGCGTGCGTGCTTATTTCTTCCCAAACAATAATAAACAACTGAAAACAATCACAATCTCTAAAACCCCTGGGCTGATTGAATCTCATGCATATATATATATATAATGAATTTAATTCCAAGAAATTAATTTATAGTGTTGAGACTTGAGAAGAGCATAAGGCTCATCCCAGGTGGTTAGTCACCTGGGTTTTACTCTGGCCTCAATGAGAGGATCAGGGTTCGAATCCCCCTTCCTCCATTCCCTCCTTTCGTATCCAGAAAAAAAGAAAAACGACTTGAGAATATTCAACATATGTACCGAAGAGAAATTGCATTTAATTTAAGGATGCACAATAGTAGATACTAGATTCTATGAAATTGAATGGTACCGGCCCGCTGATCGACCAAGTTATATCAAATGAATGGTTTAGATAATTTATCATCTCAACCGTCTACTTGATTATAACACAACCGTTCTAAGAAGTTTGTACAACTGATATACATATCAATCTTTCATTTCTAACCTCTTATGTGAGAGAGAGTAAAAATCAAAGTTTCCGATGTATGCCACTTGATACAATATTCCTACAATCGTTGCATCATAAAATCTCCCGTAGTCCCATGCAAGAGCCCGGATATGTCTTACCTGTCAAGTGAAGACGATGCCTTGCTCCTACAGCACTGCTAAACACGCTGCAAGCAATGAGCAAAAACCAAAACAGGAGGAGAGCATTCTTTGCCATCTTGGTATGCAAATTAGATTTTTTTTTTTTTTTTTTTTTTTTTTTTTTTTTTTTTTTTTTTTTGATGAGGAGTTGAGAATTCTGTGAAATTTAATGTACACATTATGTGTCTATTTATATTCTAGAACTTGCCTGCACCGGATAATTTGCAGGGTTTTTTTAATTGGAATGCCAGCACTTTATTATTTTCTTTTTGATCCAATGCAAAGGAGTCCTGAGATTATGGCTTGCAGGCTAATGCTATGCTATCATCTTTAAACTTTTGGGGTTTTCCTGGAATTAAATATTAGGCATGAAAAATGGATCTTGATCATCGCTATTGTTGGAGATAATTAATTATGACCCTTAAATGGTTTTTTTTTTTTTTTTTTTTTTTTTGGTTTGTTAAAGTGGCCGGTGATGTGGTATCCCGAATCTAGTTTGACGCCTACGTCATTTTCGGATTCGGGTGACATCATTATACAATTATCGTATCTTAGTAAATACATCTGTTTATACATTTAAAATATTCGAGAAACTCGTCAAGTGGGACCCCGGAAGAAGTTCTAGCCCTCATTTTCTATCATTTCATCCAAGTTCTTGGGGAAAACTCTGATGCATTAATCCAGACTCTAAAACATCCAAACTTCTAGCCTTTCTAATACTTGTAAGTTTGGTTTAATTAGTTTATATAGAGTTTTAAAGCATGGTTTCATGAACTTAAGTTAGGTTTCCGATATGTTTAGGCTAGTGGTGTAGATCCAATTTGGGGAGAAGTTCTTCATGGTAGAAAAGAGATAAAGCTTGGTTGGTTTCTCTCCTAAAGTATCAAGTAAGAACTCAAGCACCAAAATTTTTACAACATTTTATGCGTAAATATGTGTTTTGGTATTTTCGATGCTATATGCTTCTGTTTATTCATTCTAAACTTGTATATAATGGGTATGTGCATTAGTCAAGCATGTTATCTGATAAGGATCCAGTTTTGGATATTTTCTAGTTTCTGATCACCATCTTGGCGGCATGCAGTGTATCGTCTAGGCATCAACATGAATTCTGGAAAATGATACCGCAATATTTTTGGTTAATCTGGAACTGGAATAATGTGTAAATATTGTTATGTGAGTAATATGTGCATGTTTCTTGGACATTAGAAATCATGTTTTGCGATTTGTAATAAAAGATGATCTTGTTCATGTTTTAGTTGGTAATTTAAGAGGATTTCAGAATTGTTTTGTGTCTAGATATATGTCATGTTTGTTCGGATTTCATTTGTCTATGAACATAGTATTTGTTTTTATATGAAAATGGAGCTGGATACTTCTTGGAATGTTAAAGATAATGAAATCTTGTAATGGTATTAAAAAGCTTTTTTTTTTTTTTTTTTTTTGAACAGCCAAAAGAGAAATATATATTAAGATCAAACCAAAACCAACGAGAAGCTGGAAATGTTCAGGAGAGATACAAAGAGTTGCAAACAAACATTAAACAAAACACAAAACTCAAAATGCCTCTAACTATAGGTATAAGGGAGAAAACATCTGCAAATCTACCAAAAGGAAAAAAAAAAAAAAAAAAAAAAAAAAAAAAAAAAAGAGAAAAGGAACGAGAAGAGTATGACTTGACGCAACAAATGACCACCAAATCAGACCAAAGATCTTTCCTCTCATTGCATTGCAGTCGCCAAGGGGTTTGATTTCCAAGTTTCCCATTTGATATTCTTCAAATCTTTAGTTTCAACCAGCCAAGAAAAAGATAGCATCTGAATTTCTTTAAAAATTGTCTCAGGATCCATGACAAAAGATTTAAAAATCACCTTGTTCCTATTGATCCAGATAACCCATGCCGTGATCCAACGATAGCCTTCCACAAAAGGTGTACATCCGAACTAGAAAAAGAAGTAGGCTTCAAACTACAAACGTCAACAAAAGATGATGGAAATGGACCTTGCACTTTACACCAACTAGAGACATGGTTCCATAATAATAAAGAGATATCACAAGCAAAGAAAAATATGATTGACTGATTCTTCAAACTGATAACAAAGAGGACAATATGCGCCTTGAATGGATACTCCCCGTTTAAGAAGATTCAATTTTGTTGGGATCCGCTTTAGACCCCCTTTCCACATGAAAATAATTACTTATTCCAGTAACAATTTATTCCTCTCCACAATAAAATTAGAACATCAAAAACATTGTTGAAAAAAACATTCTCGATCAATTTTCTAAGGCAAGCCGATGAGAAATCACCGTTTGAACTCAATTTCCAAACTAGCAAATCTTTAGCACCTGCAACAATACGATTTTGCTCAAGCCTCGCAACTAGTCTCTCAACCTCCTCTACCTCAAAGCCTCTCAAAACCCTCCTCCACTCCCATATAAATGACCACCTATCACCCTCCCTAGACATAACTTCCTGAACCCGAGCCGCTTTATTTATTGTAAGATAGAACAACCTAGGGTATTGCAGCTTCAAAGGTCCCCTATCCAACCATTCATCGGCCCAAAACCTCACCACACTACCACCGCCGACAGACCATTTTTCAGAGCCCAACAAACATAAATCTAAATATTTTAGACAACTCACAACACTTTTAATACCTCCCCAGACCCCACCTAGACCCCTCCCATTACTACTCAAATACCACACCCCATTTCCCCCATAAATGGAGATCACTACCTTTCTCCACAAAGCATTAGGTTCAGAAACAAATCTCCACCACCACTTCCCTAACAACGCCAGATTGTGAACTTCAAGACTACCCACCCCAACCCCACCTAGATGAACAGGGGCCTGAAGTTTCGGCCAAGAAATCCAAGCGATTTTTTTAGTCCGAGAGAATTCTTAGTCCAGTCATAACCCCAATATTCATGAGATCTCTTTCGATCATATCTCGATAACGACGATATACCCGAGGTAGGTCAACCCCTGCTTTGGCTGGTGAGTTGGATCCGAACAAGGGCTCTTCACCGTCGTTATAATATGGGGAGGCAACTCCAACTTGATTTTTGATGTGAGAATAATTTTAAATTAATTCACTTAATTAATTTGGTTTAATTATGGTCTCATCTACTATATGCATATTACTACTATATCATATAAAGTAAAACATACACAACATTCCGCGCACAAAATAACCGGTATGATCATGGACTTTTCCTAAGTGCGGTTTCGAATACAAATTGACGAAACCGCGGGTCACAAACTAAGGGTATCTGCAACCGCCAATAGGATCTTTATTGCTGTACGCCAATGGGTTCTTTATCTCTCCTTGGTCTTCAACTTCTTGCTCCATTCTTGTTACATAATAAATTATCTAATAATTACACCCGCCGCACACGGGGGGAGCTCACGGGAATGTGATAAATACAAAAAGTAAACTAGGTCACGTTCTTCATAACGGCCTAGGACAATTTTCAAAAACCAACGTAAAGAAAACATCCATCTATCCTATTGGTGAGTCAGCGATCAATCGGGTCATATAATCACATTATATCTACATATCTAATCCATACAATTTTATCTTATGAAAAAGATTAAATTCTAATTTTAACAACTCATGCATCTTTATTTTATCACGTCAAATAATTAAATAAATTTTAAATAATTATATGACTTAATCGAAAATTAAAATTAACATTTAATTTTAAATCGATTTTAATTTCAATTAAATTTGAACTATTCAAAATAAAATTAAAATTATAAGGTCTCCTATTTGTTTCCTTTCCAAAACTAAATTTAGCTTGGGCCTTTGATTTTGAAGTAAGCTTGCTCAAGCGCTTTCAAAATCAAATATTTGAAAAGACTTGAACTTATTCAAAATCAAATATTTGGAAAGGCCAAATTATTTTAGTCTTGGCCTGGCCACTTTCCAAAATCAAAATTTTGGAAGTGGCTTGCGCCTCAAGCTTTTTACAAATCAAATATTTGGAAGCGGCTGCAGCTTATTCCAAATCAAATATTTGGAAAGGCCAAATAATTTTGGTTTAGCACGCAGCCCACTTTCCAAAATCAAAATTTTAGAAGTGGCTGGCTGCCTGCCTTTTACAAATCAAATATTTGAAAGGCGCAGCCTATTCCAAATCAAAATTTGGAAAGGCCAACATGCCAAATGGTTTCCCAATGGCTCAAACTATTTGAACCATTGGTTGCCCATGTGACACAACTAAACAAACGAGATATCTATGCATAATAAATATCACAAAAATAGCCGACGGACGGTAGCCCTAGGGCCACCGCCGCCGCTGCTGAGGAAGGGGGGCGCCGCCAGTCGGCCGACCCCCATGAACCCTAATTTTTTGTTTTTTTTTGTTTTAACGTTTCGTGATTTAAATCTTGCATCTATCGATTAAATACTACACATATAAATTATGCTTATTGCTTAAGCTCGAAGACTGTCTCTGATACCACTGTTAGGAAATCACTAGTTTAACGCAGCGGAATTTAAAATTTGATTTCCTTTTCTAGATCGTTCTTCGTTTAATGCAATAAACACGTTAAGTAGTTTGACGGTTATACCTCAGATGTTCTATAAGATCATCGCTTTGACCGCCAACGGAGAGTAGTTCAATGCGCAAGCCGTCCACGCGTCCGGCCTCTATCGCTAATCCACACGAACCCCTTGCCGGAATCCTCCTTGGATTGCTATCGGAAAAACTCCGGCTGCTAGACCGGACCTTTTCTTCCCTCACAAACTCACTATGGAAAGCTCTTTATTTTACACAAGAACTATGAGCTCTTGCAATTGTGTTGTGCAAAAGAGCTTGACACCCACCTCTTATTTATAGTCAAAAGTGGCGCCCCATATGGTGTGGAAGAGAAGAAAACATTTTCCCAATAAAATAAGGAAAATCAACTAGATTGATTTATCTCTTTAATTATAATTTATTTTGCCAATATCTTATATTGATTATAATTATCTTATTACCATAAATCTATTTTCCAAAATCAATTAATATATTATATTAATATTATGGCAATCTTATTAATTAAAGTGCACAATCCAAGTGTATCTTATACACTTAGATGTGGCGCCCCAATAGTCAATGAATTGACTTCCGGAATATTCTTTAATTAATATAATTTATATATAATTAATATCTTGTATTTTATTTATTCATAATAAATAAATACCACCATATTAATTTACCACTATAACCTTTTATAGTCTGAGATAAACTTTCATTATTTGGTTATCAACTATAACCGCATTTTAATCCGACTCGATGTTCATATATGTGTGACCCGATAGGCTTCCGAATATGTTGGCCGTAGACACAAAGTGCAATTTACTAAAATGCCCTTCATACCTAACGATCACGGGATAGCGTCTAGCAACACACCGTGACCCCCAATCATCGGAAGAGTCAAAAGCAATGACTACTACCTTTCATGTAAAGCGATTACCGTGTAACTTACAATCCTATCATTTGTAATAATATCCATACGATCGTATCTCGAGTGTCAATACATTGACGATCGTATCTTATAATCTGGATATCATGCTCTTTCGGAATAACACATTTACTCCCACTTTGCAAAGATTCTCGAGAGCTAGACATTCCTTATAAGAAGGCCATTTCGGATATTCGATCACAATCATGTGGATACGCGATTCCCGGACGACCAATCATGTATACTCTGCATGCTTCAATATCATACCCAATCACTACCGCATGATCGCCCCATGGTTAGGAGAAATCTCAATAGTTTCAAAGCATGACAATCCAGACCGTGATGCCATGAAGACTCCGGTCAAAAGGATAATAACACAACCGCCACATAGTGTGACACTTAATGTAAGTGGGTCGATCCCACGTGTCGCATTCTCTAATACACGTCCACGTACAGTTCAAGTGTCTCTACACTTTGATAGACGAGATCTATCCCTATCTTCTAAAAGATAGAAGACATCCAATACGTGCTAGTCTGATTATACTATCAATGTACCATTTGATAATATATAAGACTAGAGACATTTAAGTACCAACCTTGTTATAGTGATTAGAGATCTCATCAACCATAATCACTATCATGGTTTTGCTATCACAGAGATACTAAGGACGTTACTATATATATACAACAAATAATATGAAGACAAACAATATATAATAACATAAGTGCTTTTATTAATCATAATAAAGTTATTACATGAACAAAACAGACTGTAAATGACCCAACCCGGTCGGATCCGGTCCAACCCGATTGGGTTTAGGACACCTTTCCAACACTTAGTAACGCGTAGAAGATCGTACAACGTCGGTCTTATAAAGAAATAAAAGCAACGCCGTCTTTTATTAATTCATTCCGTAATTAACCCTAGCTAACTATCACATTATGTTCATAGCATAACATGAGGTTCCAAAGGTATCTAGCTTAGCTCAAGTTTGTTACAACTTGAATAACGAGGGCACTACGCCTAGTAATAGGATGTACTAGGACAACTGGGTGCAACCTACTTAGAGACACGCTCTAGTAACCCCGGGAATATCTGAGTCCCGATAGTGTGATGACCGGCATAGTGCACCAGACGCTTTATCTAGCCAATCGGTTGACCGGCGTGGGTACAGTCTATTTTGTCTGGTCAGAGAACACATCGTGATTTTATACTATGCCTTACCAAGCATTGCATGATGTTTAAGATTATTAATCTAACACATACGTTTGATTAGATGTTTAACTAGCCACCTAAGTTGATTCACATAAAAGGCTCACCTATCAGTCTACTCCATCTTCTTAATACCACTAGACCCTAACAGAACGTAGCACATACACAGACATCGATAAACCCTAGCTTATCGAAGCACAAGGCAGATCCAAAGCTTTCGACGGTCCCACACTTCATCTTTTAGGGATTTCATATGGTGCGAAACTAAACGCGCGTCAAAAGCTAATTCAAGGATTTGTCACATAAGGTTAAGCGATAAAAACGTGATTATAAAGCCTCAAACCAAGTGACGACACAATAAGCGAAAAGCGAATAAACAGGTCAAACGCCCGTTTGCCTCCATGTAAACGCCCGTTTGCCTTGAACGAGCGTCCACAATCCCCAAACGCCCGTCCGTGAAAATCAGCCACATCATGTATCTAAACTGAACCCTCAAACGCCCGTCCGCAATACCCAACGCTGTTTGAGTCGCCATTACCAAAGCGCCCGTTTGCCGCGTAAAAGCTTTCGTTTGCCTGGGTTTTACCCAGAAAATCTGCAACTGTCAAAACGCGATTTCCAACCCAATCCGGCCCAAACTCCAACATAAACAGGTTACAAACAACGCAAATAACATACAAATTGCTCTATAACCTTACGACACCTTAGTCATACGATAAGAACACCACGTTACCTTAAATTGCGTGGTACAACGATCCAAAGCTTCAACCCGTCAAAAGTTTAACCTTTAATTCCAAACCTATAAACGATCAATCCAAAGACGATCACTACGATGTTTATACTCAGAAAAACGCAGCTTAACAATGATGATGAACAAACCCTAGTATCAAGAACGATGGGGGAAAAACTTACGTTACCGGATTTAAGGATTGTTGATATCAAAAGCTTCCTCGTCTCGCGGTGATTCCTTCTCCCTTGAGATGTCTGCGTTTTTTATCAACGGATTAGCCTAGAGATTCGAAAGTCTCTCCTCTTCTTTCTTTCTCCAAACTTGCGCCTCTCAGTATTTTTTTTATGTAAAACAACAATCGGGATATTACATCAGAGATTTATATTGTGCTAGTTGGATTAATTGTATTAGGATGCTTTTTGTTTGGACACCTTTCTTTTATTGATTGAAGGGGCGGTGACCCCAATATCCGACTTATTATGTATTCTATCTTTCCTTTATGGTAATTTGTAGTAGTGAGGACTTGGTTGTTTGGGATGAGATGTTTGGATTAATCGACAGATTTGTGTATTGCATATGTATGTATGAATTAGAGGCTTGCTATGGTAATCATATGCATGGTGATTGTATATGTATCAGTAATATGGAAGTTGTCTCGAATGGAACAGTTTACTGCTTTGTCGGACTGAAACCGCCTGCTAAGCAGTCAACTTTCCAGTTGTAGACAGCCCTATTGTTCATTTGTTTTAGTAAAATGTTGATCCTTATCTTGTTTAAATTCTTCTACGTTACTTCTTGAATGCTTCAACGTTATCCGGTATGATGTCACTGTAATTTAAGGTTGACGTGTCACATGTACAATTGTCATAGATTATATCCGTACCAAACGATGTTTTCCTAGCTATTCAACCGTCCCCTAGGGTAATTTTAGGTCGTTACTGTAATATCCCAATAATTTGAGTAAGGGTAAAAAGGGTAACTGGGAATTTTTTTTTTAAAAAAAAAAATTCCTAATACTTATTTGTACTTTATTTAAATTAATTGGATAATTAGAATTAATGGGAATTAGCCACAATTAATCTCCCTTAATCCCCTCAAGCGTTTCAGTTTTCCCTCATCCCTCTTGTCGACTAAATACTGAGAATAGCAGAGAAGGAGAAAACAAAAAGCCAAAGGAAAATCTTATCGACGTTGTTGCAGGATTTTCATATCAAAACGATCACCACGACGAGGACAACGTTTTGACACAAGAATCGTTGTGAACTGGTTGGTGAATCAAAAAGCCCTTTTTCGAATCTAGAGCTTTCTGGTGAATTCGTAGCAATTAGGCATTGTAAAGTGTTATAGATTAATTATAGAATAATATTTTGCTGTAGGAATCGAGGGATTACCATAGTTGTTGGATTTCCAAGTGTGACGTTTCAATTCAAAGCTTTGCAATTTAATAAGGTAAATGGGTGTTCAACCGTATTTATTGGTGTGTTTTTTTTTTTGCCGGTACTCTTGTTATTGTTTATGCGAGTTGTTTTTATAATGTATATAATGTATACATGTGTCCTCCCTTGCTATTGGTATGTCAAATATATATATATATATATATATATATATATATATATATATATATATCCAGTGGATGTTCGGAATTGATCCCTCCGGCATGCGTCGGCTAGCAAACCCAATACTGGTGATTAGAAAGTTTTAGCTGTGTTATTATTGTATTTCCCCAGTTGTTTGCTTGCTGTAGTTTTAATTATTTGTTTATTTATTTATTTGGTCTAGCACTGAAGTCAAATAAATTCCCTGGGTATGCTTTCGCTTGATAGGTGAATCGGAAAAGAAAAAAAAAAAGGAACCTATATATATATATAAGGAAGAAGAAAAGATTATTTCAGTGTTCTTTTGATTCTAGAAAGGAAAACAAAAATGCTTATTTAATTGTTGTGTACTTGGTGATAAGTATTGTGATAAGCTTTAAATGTTAATCGACATAGTTTTAGGAATGGTTTCTGATGTATTTGCACAGCACCGTGTGGAGACCCTCTGCGTGGAGAAACACGGGATCACCGGAAGACAACTCTTAGCTATGTGGGGTGTTGTGCTTAGTAGCCATCACTTTCTGTGTAATGTGATAGGTAGTATAGTGTAGTATAGTCTAGGACTAGAAGTCATTAGGGAAGTCTTTATGTGTAATGAACTTTAGTGGTTAGCTTAACTACGCGTAAATACATATTTGAGAGTCTAAAAGATAAAACAACTTGGTCTTTGTTAAGACACGTTTCTGTTTCCCAGCTTGGGACTATTACCCCTCCACAAAGGTAGCTGATGCGTGGACTGGGTAGTCTCCTACATGGGTAGCAGCCGTGCCATTATGAGGAGCTGAGGATATGTCGTGGTGCATTCTCACCATGCAAAGTGTCCTTAAACCTTGTGTGTAACAAACCCCTTGTTTGGTTGAGTTTTACTAGTGAGACTAGTCGAGGGGAGTGGGTATTTATACATACGTGGTCATGATGATAACTTTGTGCTATTACTTGTTTTAAATTCGGTTCTTCTACCCTTTACTGAGTGCTTTTGTACTCACCCTTTATATATTGTTCCCACCCCGAGAAGGTGATGCAGGTTACTGTGATGAAGACGTCTATTATGAGGAGTAAACTTGTGTCGGCATTTGGATACATTGTTTCCTTATTTATGTTTCGAGAGTTGAGAGAAAGATACTTTTGTTATGTTCATTAGACTTTTGAATATTTCTTTTCTAGTTGTAATAATGTATAGGCTTTATTACGTTTATCTCAGTTAAATGTTGTTGGAAACATCACTTACATTTCTTTAATTGTTACGACATTATTTGTCGTTTAAGATTTCTCTCGTGTCGTTTCATTTCCGCTTTTTTACTCGATGTAATTACGTAAGAACACGTGCATAATTGATTTAAGTATTAAATTATATACGCTTGGCGTTCGTTTTCGGATATGACACGATTATGCATGCAGGAGCGGGCGTCACAGTTACACGTGTTTTTAACTACACTTGTATAGCATGTGTACATCTTATTTTTTCCTTCGTATTTTTATATAAATATTAGTCTTTCACAACAACAACAACAACAACAACAACAACAACAACAACAAAAAAAAAAAAAACTATGGTGTTAGTCAATCCATGTGGAGGCCCTAGCAAAAGTCAAAAATTACGACAATTAAATATTAAATATTAAATAGGAGCGAAAAAATAATGGCCGCCAAGAGAAAGATACGGTTTGCTTAACTTGGTCAACACGTTTAGCTGAGGTTGTCTAGATTGTAAACTATAGGTTTTAGTATATAAGTTTTTTATTTTTTTTTAAGACCAGGTTTTAGTATATAAGTTGATAATGTGTTCATGTATACGGTAACGGTATACCAAATTGTGTAGTTGTACTCCAAAAAAAAATTAAAAAATTGTGTAGTTATATTTTCATAAATAACTCCATGCCTGTTTGCAGAGTTACCCGATATACATATGAGATTCACTATCGCATGCGGCCATGCCCTGATGCCCATGATATATATCCCTACAACATTTTGTAATTAAATAACTTACTCTTTTTTTATTTAATAATAATTTCAATCATTTATAGAGAGATACTTTAATAACTTACTCTTTTTTTTTTTAATAAATTCAATCATTTATAGAGATACTTTTTTTCTTCTGTTGATAATATTAAAGAGCATTAGTTTCGTAGCCGGAGATAATATCCAAATGTAATAGTCCCACATGCTAGTTTTGCTGCAGGAGATAGCCAAACTCATATAACAGGAGGGGCTCAACCTTAAAACCTAGGCTATAAGATGAGGGAAGTCCATCTCTTAATATGGTAGGTGAAATAATACTAAGTGCTCAATGTGGAACAACTTTAACAAACCCTCTGAAGTGTTGTCCTATAAAAAAATAAAGGGTCCAACACTTGCAAATAAAATGTGTGGCACTGATACCATGTTAATAATAATTAAGTCGATCCAAACCATATATTTTCTCCAGGTCATCCCAAACTTCTTTGGCAGTTTCATACCAGATTACACTCTAAACAATGGTTTGGCAGTTTTATACTAGATTACACTTTGAGCAATGGAATGAATAATCCAACAAAAAACCATATTATTGCGTAACACCCATAATGCAAAATCTTATCCGTAGCAGGTAGCTTCGGAATCAACCCATCAACAAACCCAAACGTATTTATGGAAGAAAGAATTGTCCTCGACTCATAGCATTCCTTCAGCTCGGAATCGAAACGATTAACAAACCCAAACGTATTTTTGGAAGAAAGAATCATTCTCATAGCAATCCTTCAGCTATAATAATTGTCACCAGTTAAAACCGGTTGGACTATGGTAATCGTTACCACTTTAAACCGGTTGGACACCATGTTGAAAATATAAACTCAAACTCATATATATAATATGAGGGCCCCCAACCTGATAATCTAGGCTATGAAATGAGGAAAATTCTGTGGAAATATATAACAATATATATGTAAGGGTATATTTGTACAGTTACGATATTTTCGGTCTAGGGTTTTTTTGGTGATCATTGTACTATAAATACTTGACTATTGTTAATATACGAATCATCTTTTTCCCAATTGTGTTGTGTTTAACATGGTATCGGAGCCTCTCTAGATAAGAGAAAACCCTATTCCTTTTTTTTATTTTCTTCGACAAACACAAAAAAAAAAAAAAAAAAACAAACAAACAAACAAATTAAAACAACAACAGCAAAAGCAAACAGTCAGCCGGTGTTCTTCTTTGAACTCTGCCATGGCTACCGATGGTGAAGCTTCTGCTGTCAAAACCTCTACTCGCTATGAGCCGTTTTCAGCCTAGCTACTATCTCCACCGTAGTGAAGGGACCGGAGCCGTTATCAGTCCCGTTCTGTTGAAGGGAGACAACTACGACGAATGGTATCGTTCGGTTCGTAATAACTTATGTGCCAAGAACAAACTTGGCTTTATTGATGGCAAGATTCCGGTGCCGGATTCGAAATCGCCAGATTACGATCAGTGGGGTATTGTCAACTCTATGCTCGTGGCTTGGATTGTTAATACATTGGATTCTTCAATCCGATCAGCTGTTCGATATCCTGATAACGCTCAGGATTTGTGGGGCGATTTACGTGATCGTTACTCCTCGCCAATGGACCTCGGATTCTCGGCGAAATCACGGCTTTTGCCGATCGTAGCGGCCGGGGCGTCTGTTGCGATCTATTAGGCCGACCTCCGGCGCCTTCAAGATGAATTGGTGGGTCACACCAAATTGCCAACCTGTACTTGTTCAGCCTCAGCCGAATATGCTCAACTCCAGGAAGATGAATTTTTGCACCAATTCTGTATGGGTTTGGATCCTAAAAGATTCGGCAGCTGTGTCTCCACTTTGTTGATGATGGACCCAATGCCTTCTCTTAATGTTGCCTATGCAAAAATTGTGGCTGAGGAACGCAAACAGCTCGTTTCCGAACCTCGTGATTCTCCCCGCCCCGATGCGCCGGCCCACGCTCGAGGGTCATTAATGGCAGCCGCCGACACGCGGTGATGATTCTCGCTCCTGCACTTCATTGTGGTAGCTCCGCCATGACAAGAGCACTGCTTTTGAGTTGATTGGGTACCCGGATTGGTACACGGGTCCGAAAAATAGCGGCGGCCGTGGTGGCGGGGTGGTGGGCGCAATTCACCTTCGTGGAGGAGGCGTGGTGGCGGAACGGTGGGCGAAATTTTGTAGGTACTATGGGCGACCACCGTTCCACCAATGAGCAAAGAACTCGGTGATGGTGATCGTTCTCTTGCCCGACTTTGTCCGACGATCAATGGACACAACTTCTCTCGGCTTTAAAAATGTTAAGCCTTCCTCCGCCGAAAATTGTCCGGTATGTCCTGTTCCAATGATTGGTTAATTGATCTCGGTGCTTCTAATCACATGTCCGGTAATCTTTCGTTATTTACAAATTTGCAAAATATATCATCCCGGTTGGGTTGCCCAATGGGCAAAGTACTACTGCCAAACGATCCGGCAATGTGGCTTTGACTCCAGATTTAATTTTGGATAATGTTCTTTATGTTCCGGACCTCGTTTGTAATTTATTGTCCGTGTCTCAATTGCTCGAAACCCGCAAGTATTTTGTTATCTTCACTAATAAGTTGTGTATTATACAGGACCATACTTTGAGGAACCTGATTGGAGCGGGGGTGCAGTGTAATGGGGTATACCATTTTCAGTCCGTGTGCTCTTCAGATATTCGAGTTAATAAAGTTGTTGCGGCTGATACTCATTTGTTATGGCATAGACGTTTAGGGCATCCTTCGATGTCCGTGGTATCTTCATTATCTGGCATTCCTAGTCTTAATAATTCAAATAAAGTTTGTGACGTTGATTGTTCTATTTGTTTTAAGAGTAAACAGCCTCGTGCTTCATTTCCCCATCCCGATCGATCTGCATGAGACTTGTGGGCGTTTGGTTTACTTATCTCATTACTCGTCCTGAGTTGAGTTACTCCGTGCATACTCTTGCCCAGTTTTTGAGTGATCCGCAGGTCCCGCATTGGGAGGCTGCAATACGTGTTTTGCGCTTCTTGAAGAGGAGTCCTGGACAAGGTATTCTGTTACGCCCTGTCGATGATTTGTCCTTGACTGCTTTCTGTGATAGTGATTGGGCCGCTTGCCGCTTTGACTCGGCGTTCAGAATCGGGTTATTTGGTATTTTTGGTCGTTCCCGCCTCTTGGAAGACCAAGCGAGCGACTACGGTATCCCGTTCGTGGCCGAGGCCGAGTATCGTTCTATGGCGGTTGCCACATGTGAGCTTAAATGGCTCAAGTCCTTGTTATCTTCTCTTGGTGTTTTGCATCCTCAGCCTATGCGGTTGTTTTGCGATAGTCAGTCGGCGCTTCATATAGCAAAGAATCCTGTCTTTTATGATCGTACCAAGCACATCGAAGTTGACTGTCATTTCGTTCGTGATGAATTATTATCCGGCAATTTAGCGCCATCTTATGTTCCTACTACGCACCAGTTGGCCGACATTTTGACAAAGGCTCTCGGCAGGCAACAATTTCGTTTTCTCTTAGGCAAGTTGGGCATTTGTGATTTACATGCTCCAACTTGAGGGGGCGTGTGGAAATATATAACAATATATATGTAAGGGTATATTTGTACAGTTACGATATTTTCGGTCTAGGGTTTTTTTGGTGATCATTGTACTATAAATACTTGACTATTGTTAATATACGAATCATCTTTTTCCCAATTGTGTTGTGTTTAACAAATTCATCTTTCAATATGTTGAGTGAAATAATAGTAAGTGTCTAATGTGGGACTACTTTAACACCGAGTCTAATTACTTCTGAATTTATTACTTTGTTTTTATTTTTTGCGTATTTGTTTTTAATTCTTTCGCTCATTTGTTTGACATCACTGCCAAGTAAGTCCTACTTGTACAATTATTAACGAGTTCATCACGTGCCGAACGTTCTGCTACTATTTTACTCTTGTTTATGTGACAAATCGTTACATGTAATAAGCCAATTATACAATCCAAATAAAGAAAGAAAAAAAAAAAGAGAAGTATGCAATCCATTTAATATAGAAAAAATATGCATATAATAATCTCCTAAAATGTATCTTTAAAGAAAATCGTAATACATGTGATCAAACTGCTTTTTATTGAATTGATGAATAAAATGATCTGATGAATCTCCTTTATATAAAGAGAAAATCACAATTTAAATAAATAAGATAAAGATAGAATTACAATTAATTATTTGAATAAAATAATTGAAGATAAACATTAATATTTAACAATCTAATCTTAAATATATAATATCTTTTATCTTTTTTTTTTAATCCATTCGTATCTCATGTGATCTGATCTCTAATATCATCCCTCAAACGTTGTTGGCGTTGGAGGCAACGTTTGCCTGTCAGCAAAGAAGATGATGCAACCCACAGCTCTAAGCTCTTGGCTCTCGGCTTCGACCTGTGGTATTTTTTTGTTTGTTTGATGTTGTCTAAAAATTTGTGAAGTCTTCTTTGATGACGACAAACACGTTCTCTGATCTCCGCGTTGTCTAACTGTGGGATCTGGCTTCATTGTTGAATCTAAATAAACCGATTAAATGAATGCGAAAAGAAAATCGTAGATATTGTATTCAAGATAAATTTATTATAATAATAAATATGACCATAAAAACAAACTAGACTCAAACAATTGGATTGAAAATTTGCGTAAATGCAAAAAGAAAGGATTTTTTTTTTAATTTTATTTTCGTGCAAAAGTGAGATTTGCTTTGGTGCAAAGCTTCGGCAGAAATTGGTTCAAAAGTGTGTTTTTTTTTTTTTTTTGGAGTACAACTACACAATTTGGTATAAAATTACGATCTGTGAAGAAAATCGAATCTGTGATTTCAAACTGTTTTTATTGAAAATCAGAATACACAGACTCTGAAACTGTTTTTTTTTTTTTTTTGGAGTACAACTACACAATTCTGATATATACCATGAAGAAAATCAGAATATACAGACTCTGAAACTGTTTTTATTGAATTGATAAATAAAATGATACAATAAATCTCTTTTATATAAGAGAGAAATCCTAATTTAAATAAATAAGATAAATGTAGAATTAAAATTAATTATTTGAATAAAATAATTGAAGATAAACATTAATATTTAACAATCTAATCTTAAATATATATATCTTTTATCTTCTTTTTGAATCCATTTGTATCTCAGGTGATCTGATCTCTAATACCTACTTCCGAATTGTGAGCCCTTATACTTATCACTTTTTCCGCTTCCATAGGCATCAATGACATCTTTTAATAAATTACATGCATGTATACGTATAGAAGTAAAACACATAAAATTATTCAAATCATATACATTAAATAAAAAATAAATAACCATTTAAAACAAGTATCCATCAAAAGAAAATTACGAAAAAGAAGTATCCATCCATTGATTATCGATTTATATATCATTTTTATAAACAGATTTTATAAGCCTTATATTAAGATTTAGACAACTTGTAATAAACGTCTTGACCAAGTTTCCTTAATAAAAACCGTCTTGAGCAAGTTAAGCAAGCCATACATTCTGTTGGCGGCCTTTATTTTTTGGGGGAATGAGGGAGAAGGACAAAAATATTTCATCAATTGAGTAGAAGAATGACAGTCTTTTGAAACTTTTACATAAATGATAAAACTATTTATTCATTTATCGAAATTCACTTGGTGTTAAAATTCATTGCTTAAATTCATTTATCAAAATTCACTAATTTTCAAAATTCATTGTTTAAATTCACTAATTTTCGGGATTCACCATCGAAATTCATTGTCAAAATTCATTTGATTTCGGGATTCATTAGCTGAGATTCACTGATTTTCGATTTATTTGTTTGTCATCTCGCTATAAAAATTATACAATTGTCTTCTCCTATAAAAATATATGTAGTTGTCCTGTTACTTAAAAATATTCCAGATTGTGTCCTTATCCCTAATTTTCCATTATTTTTTTCACTCCTGTTTTTTTATTTTTTTTGCTAAGATGTTTGACTTTTCTTTTGGCCTCCATATGGCGCAACCAACGCCATAATTTGCTTTGGTAAATGGTAAAAACGGATATATATTAAATACTCCCTCCGTCCCATTTTATTAGTACTGTTTTTTTACGGAGTTTTTGGAAAATATAGTTAATGTCTTGAATTTTATTAAATGATCCAATATTTTTATATTTATGTCTTTAAAGTAATACTTTGTCGTAAATATAAAAATATTAGATCATTTAATGAGATTCAAAATATTAAGGGACTATCTTTTCACACAAATGTTGTTTTACACTTACCAAGAGCCGAGAGTGAGCTTCGTTTGGATTTTCCACACGCCGCCATTCGACCGTAAATGAGTCGGAAAATATATACTATTCTCGCCAATTTATGGTCAATTCATTACAGCAGACCATTCTCGACCCAATTTGAGTGAATCGATCATTATCTTGATTTTATTCTAGTCGAATTTTGAATGTTTTTCATACTCAATACCGGTCAGAAAGACATTCTGACTAAAATTGAGTACAAAAAACTTTTAATATTCTGTCTGAAATTCAGTCAGAATCAATAGTGGTGCTCTTATAATGTTGTTGTTATCCTGACCCAATTCTAGTCTGAATGTGTAGAGTAATCCGGACTCAATATTGGTCAGAATGATGCTCTGACTATGTATGAGTTTGGAAAACTTCAAACATTCTATTTAAAATATGGTCGAGAATCAACCAGGTGTGACTCTCAACACGTATATTCTGACCATATTTCAGTATGGATAATGTGTCATATTCTGATCAAATTTTGGTCAGAATGAACGCGCGTAAAATAAAAAAATAAGGGCGAAATTGGGAAAAAAAATTCTGTGTGATAAGATAAAAATTTGTGTGAAAAGATATTCTCAATATTAATTACATTTTGTCGGTGTGAAAATCAAACAGGACTAATAAAATAAAACGGAGGAAGTAATATAGGAAAAACAAAAATGATAAGGGGGAATGAGGAAGAAAGACAAAAATATTTCATCAATTAAGTAGAAGACAACTCTTTTGAAACTTTTGCATAAAGACAAAATTATTTATCCACTATCGAAATTCACTTGTGTTCAAATTCATTGCTTTAAATTCACTCACCAAATTCAATCATCGAAATTCACTAATTTTCAAAATTCATTGTCGGGATTCACCGATTTTAGGGATTCATCATCAAAATTCACTATCGAAATTCACTGATTTGGGATTACTAAGAGATTCACCGATTTTCTGGATTCACTGTTTGTCTTCTCGCTTATAAAATTATGCAGTTGTCTTCTCCCTATAAAAAATATGTAGTTGTCCTGTTGCTTAATAATATTTCAGATTGTGTCATTATCTCTAATTTTCCAAAATGATAAAGGCTAACCCATATCTCCATCCCATGACCCTATCCCCGATTTTTGCATTTTGTCGTCTATTTTATTTTTTCTTTTCTTTCAGTTTCAAAATGGGTGGTTTAACAGTGTTATGTAGCTGATATATGTGCACTTTTTTTTTCCCCTTTTGGGGCCCAAAATAACTTTCCAAGAAAAAATATAAACAAGTCTCATATGTGAAGGGAATAGAATTGTAATACCTGACTTGTTGAACATGTCTCTTCATGTGTGTTTTCTGGCTTTTTGGTATACATTCATGCATGGTGTTATTTTCATTGTTAGTAGCAGCATTGTTCACTGTTTTTTTTTTTTTTTTTTTTTTTTTTTTTTTTTTTGAACTGGAAAGCAATATATAAGCCACTCTAGCAAGATACTAGAGAGTCCAAAAAGATTAAAAAGTGTTCAAGAAACCAAAAACAAAACAGCCACAAACAACGGAGCCAAAAAAACAGCTAGAGACCTAAAAAGCCTAAAAATTTCGAAAAAAAATATATATGAAGAGACCAAAAACCAAAAAGAGGAGATCATCTTTTATCCGATTTCCATCTCAACAGAGGATTCGATAACCAAGTGTACCAATCACATATTGAACCTGGCATTTTACTGGAGAACCGCACATAAGAAGTTTGCTGAATAGAAGAGAAAAGGAGCTAAATATCCAAATTTCCTGAATAAATAAAATCTTGTTTCTCGTCTTCCAAATCCACCAAAAAGCCGTACACTTAATGCTATACCAAACTCGATTTTGCTGGGGCTTAATGCTATACCAAACCCGATTTTGCTGGGGCTTAATGCTATACCAAACTCGATTTAATCTTCATCCAAAATACTAGAATTATCCTTATCAATGATAATACCTTTAGAATATATCAATATATTTTATCAACATGTACTTTTCAGTTTTCAACAAAATATCTCATCTGCTGAACTTGCTCATCTGATGATCAACTCGACTGAATTGTGTTAGAATTTTTGTAGTAAGTTGGATGGAGAAGGCTAGGATGATGAGTGTGAGATGAAAAAGAATTGATAAGTTGGAGAGATTGGAGAAAGGGATTTTATTGTATTGATTGCTTGATTGCTTAGTTCAAGTACATGGGGTAGTGCTATATATATAGTCACCATATGATGGCTCAAGATCATTATGGAGTTTTCTAGATACGTCTTAATTTTAACAATCACTACTAGAACTACATGTATCTAGTAGCTTCCATTCTAGTAGAGTGTAACAATATTTCTAGTAGCTTCCATTCTAGTAGAGTGTAGTAATATTTTTCTAGTCTCTTACATATAACTAGAAGCTTCTATTCTAGAAATTTCTTTTATTTTTCTAGAAATGTGTAGCACAACTTAACACTCCTCCTTGGTACACATTTCAGTGACACCAATCTTTTCTCGCAATAGCTCGAACTTGTCTCTTGGTAGTGATTTTGTGAATATGTCGGCCAACTGTTCTTCACTTCTGCAATGCATGACCTTTATTTCTTTATTGGCCACAACTTCTCTGATAAAGTGGTACTTGATTCTTATGTGTTTAGTCTTGTTGTGAAATACTGGGTTTTTCGCCATTGAAATTGCTGAATTGCTGTCACAGTAGATCAATGTTGCTTCATCTTGAGCTCCCCATGTCCTCAAGTATCCGTTTGAGCCATATAGCTTGGCATGTTGTCAATCTTTCCGCTACATATTCTCGCCTGCTTGTTGATAGTGCTATTGTGTCTTGCTTTTTGTTGCCCAATAGAATATTCCCGAGCCCAAAGTGAATGCATAGCCGATGTGCTTTTATCATCCTGATGATCCCGCCCAATCGCTATCGGTGTACCCAATCAATTTTGAGTCGGGACTCTATCCATACCAAATGCCATAATCCTTTGTGCCTTGCGATATCTTAGCACTCTTTTAGTTTGCTCCAAGTGAACTTGACTTGGGCATTTCATGAACCTTGAGAGATAACTTGTTGCAAACATAATGTCGAGTCTTGTAGTTGTTAGATAGAGTAAACTTCCAATGAGGCCTTGGTGACCGCACAATCCTTCTTGGCGTGCCATCTTCACTCTTGAGTGTTTTGCTTTCAAGTGGAGTTGCAACACTCTTGCACCCTTTCATCTTGAACTTTTCAAGAAGACTATCTGTATATTTCTTTTGGGAAATGAAAATCCCATTTTCTTTTTGGTTTACCTCGATTCCAAGGAAGTAGTGCATTAATCCCAAGTCTGTCATTTCAAACGTCTTCATCATGTCTTGTTTAAAACTCTTGATCATGTCCTCATTGTTTCCTGTAAAGATGAGATAATCAACATATAAGGAAACAATAAGTCTGTCATTTGTATCTCGAGTCTTAATGTAAAGTGTAGGCTCGCTTTTGCTCCTCCTGAAACCTTGCGTGATGAAGTAGTTATCAATTCTGCTATACCAAGCCCGTGGGGCTTGCTTGAGCCCGTATAAAGCTTTCTTTAACTTTAGTACTTTGTCTTCTTCTCCTTTCACGATAAATCATTGAGGCTGCTCCACGTAAATTTCTTCTTCAAGGTATCCATTGAGAAATGCTGATTTAACATCCAGTTGATGGATTTTCCATCCTTTTTGTGCAGAGAGGGCAATTAATGCAGGTATCGTATCCAATCGTGCAACAGGAGCAAATGTCTCGTTGTAATCCACTCCAAACTGTTGAGAGTAGCATTTGGCTACAAGCCTTGCTTTGTGTTTTTGGATTGAGCCATCAGGATTAAGCTTTGTTTTATAGACCCACTTAACACCGTTGACCTCTTTGTCTGGAGATGGACTTACTAGCTCCCACGTTTCATTCTTGTTTATCATCTTAATTTCTTCTTCCATTGCTTTTCTCCAAACTTCTTCTTTGGAAGCTTCTTCATAACTTCCTGGTTCTATCAAGGTGAGATTGCATCTCTCATATATCTCACTCAAAGATTTTGTCTTCCTTGGTGGTGTCTCTAAAGAAGAACCTTCATCTTGTGATGTTTCTTCAATGATAGCGCGAGCTGGTGATTCTGTTTGACGGATGTCTTCTTCGTTGGTTCGTAGAAGTGGTGCCATATTAATAGTTTTCCTTTCAACTTCCTCTGTTTCCCAATTGAAGCTTGCTTCCTCGTCAAATTCAACGTCTCGACTGACAATAAGCTTTCTTGTTCTTATGCTATAGACACGGTAACCTTTTGATTATGTACTATAGCCTAAGGAAATACCTTTCTCTGTCTTTTCATCCAGTTTGCTCATTTTCTCTTTTGGAATGTGAACATAACAGATGGAGCCGAAGACTCTAAGATGCTTTGTCGATGGCTTTCGCCCACTCCAGGCTTCGAATGGTGTTTTGTCCTGAACGGCTTTGGTTGGACATCTATTTAGCAAGTAGACTGCAGTATGCACTGCCTCTGCCCAAGATGTTTTCGGAAGACCTTTCTCCATTAGCATAGCTCTTGCTGTCTCCATAACGGTTCTATTTTTACGTTCTGACACACCATTTTGTTCTGGAGCGTATCCAACTGTCAATTGATGCTCCACGCCTTCATCTTCACAGAACTTGTTGAATTCTTTAGATGTGTATTCTTTGCCTCGGTCACTTCTTATGGTCTTCATGTAGTGACCATTTTGTTTCTCGACATAGGCCTTATATTTCTTAAATATTTCATATACTTGCGATCTTTCACGCATAAAATAAACCCATGTCATTCTGGTAAAATCATCAATGAAGAGAATGAAGTACATATTTTGTTCATGTGAAGGAGTGTGCATTGGGCCACAAACGTCCGTGTGCACCAATTCTAATGGTTCCTTCGCTCTCCAAGATTTTCCGACAGGAAATGGTTGTCGGTGTTGTTTCCCGAGCATGCATCCTTCGCAAACACGATCAGGTGCCTTTATAGTGGGTAGGTCTTTCATCATGTTCTTCTGATGTAGTATTCTTAATCCATTGAAATTGAAGTGACCAAGCCTTATGTGCCATAACCATAAATCATCAACTTGTGCCTTCATTGCTATATCTCTTGCATAACTCCATTGGATCGGAAAACATCGTTTTTCCTTCATTTTTATTTTTGCAATTTGAAGGGATTTATCTTTCTTATCATATATTGTACAAGAATCTCCTTCAAAATGCAACGAGTATCCTTTCTCCATCATTTTCCCGACACTCAATAGATTTTGATCTATACTTGGGACCAAGAGCACCTCATTTACGTATCTCTTGCTCTTCTTTGTGTTAATGACAATAGTGTCTTTTCCAGTAGCCTCCATAAAGTCGCCGTTTCCTATCTTAATATTTGTCTTGAATTTTCCAAGATGGAAAAATATGGATTCATCTTTTGTCATGTGATTGCTGCAACCACTGTTAAGATACCATGTATCTTTCTTTTCCTATGTTGCTACTTGACAGGCATAGAAGAGATTGTCTTCGACATCCTTTTCTTTAGAAAAGTTAGCTTGATGATTCCTTTTTGATCGACATACCTTCTCGACGTGACCAAATTTCTTGCAATTTTTGCATTGTGGTTTTCCTTTAAACCAACATTCTTTCTCCAAATGGCTTTTCCTCTTGCATATACCGCAATGAGAAAATGTTTTGTTTGGAAGCTCTGTATTTTTAGAACCTTCATTTGATCTCCGATCATTTTGTTTTGATTTTTGTGACGGCGTTTTGAACTTAGATTGAAAAGCATTTTCAGTTGTGCCTTCGTGACGCCTTTCCAATCTATGTTCATGAGCTTCTAAAGACCCCATCAATTCTGAAGCAGACAATTTTTCCAAATCTTTTGATTGCTCAATAGCTGTAATGATTGGATCATATTTTTCTGTACATGTAATTAATATTTTTTCCACAATTTTCTTCTCTGGGACGTCTTCTCCATTCACCCGCAATTGATTTGCTAATGAATCTACTCTTGTGTAGTAGTCTTTAGCATTCTCCGACTCTTTCATTTTTAAATTCTCGAAATTTCTCCTCAATGAATGGAGTTTTGAGACTCGTACCTTTTCATTGCCTTGAAACTCCTCCTGCAACTTTTCCATCGCTTCTTTAGCCGTCTTGGCACTAATGATTCTTGAAACAATTCTTGATCAAGCTTAAGCTGAAGGGCTAATAATGCTTGAGCATCTTTCTGTTGATTCTCCTTGAGTTCTTTCTTTTGTGCGGTGGATAAATTTGAGATGTCGTCGGGGATGCTAAATCCCTTACTTACGATATCCCATAAATCTTGAGCACAAAAGTAGGTTCTCATTTTAATGAACCAATAGTCGAAATTTTCACCTCAGAAAATTGGAACCGGAATGGATGAGCGGAGTGTGTAATCTGCCATGATGTTGATTTCGCCCAGTTGTAGTTGTGTTGAAACCGAGCTCTGATACCACTTGTTAGAATTTTTGTAGTAAGTTGGATGGAGAAGGCTAGGATGATGAGTGTGAGATGAAAAAGAATTGATAAGTTGGAGAGATTGGAGAAAGAGATTTTATTGTATTGATTGCTTGATTGCATAGTTCAAGTACATGGGGTAGTGCTATATATATAGTCACCATATGATGGCTCAAGATCCTTATGGAGTTTTCTAGATATGTCTTAATTTTAACAATCACTACTAGAACTACATGTATCTAGTAGCTCCCATTCTAGTAGAGTGTAACAATATTTCTAGTAGCTTCCATTCTAGTAGAGTGTAGTAATATTTTTCTAGTCTCTTACATACAACTAGAAGCTTATATTCTAGAAATTTCTTTTATTTTTCTAGAAATGTGTAGCACAACTTAACAAATTGCCTTCAGCTGAATTCTTCTAAATTGAATTTGTTCAGCAGATTTCCTTTCTCAACTTAAATGGTCTTCTCATCCATTACTCGCTCATTTGAGTCTTGATTCAATGCTTCTGATGTTTCTTCAAAACTAAACATCTGTGATATTTAATTGTGAGATTTGAGTACACCATTTTAGAGCATATACTTGAAGTTTCCATCACACAACTTAACTGTAAGCCTTCAGAGACGAAAAGCAAAAAATAGAGCAAGAACGAACTGAAAAAGGGATAAGTTTATTAACTTGTTTTTCAGATATTGAAGTTGTTTACAATGCTGTAATTTAAAGGCAAAGCCTTGCACTAGTTGTACCAACTTCTGACTCTTTTTGAATAAATGATAAATACTCTTTGAATAAGTGATAAATACACAGCTAATTACTACCTCCGTCCCAAAATGTAAGTCCTTTTAGCTTTTTAGTTTTGTCTCAAAATATAAGTCCATTTACAAAATCAATAAAGCATTTATTACATCTTTCTTCTTCTACCCCTCATTTATTATATACTCAACCACTTTTTACTACTTTGCATTAATACAATGAAAGGTCATTTTAGTCTTTTTAATCAAAATTAATGACAAATAACAAATTTAACCAACTTTCTTAATATGTGTGAAAAGGCCTAAAAGGACTTATATTTTGGGATGGAGGTAGTGTCACTTATCACTTATTTGTTTTATTTGACTTAATTATCTATCTATTTAAACTAATAATGCACCGGATAACCACCCGAGTTGACCACCAATTTGACTGAGAATCAGATAACCCTAATTCAAACTAGCCACCACTTCTTATCACTCCAAACACCTTATTTCTCCAGCACATCACTCTAATTGTCGGAATTTTTGTTGTTGTTGTCGGAATTTGCAGTAGCAACAGTTTCGTTATTCTCAATACCCCCCTTCAAACTTGGATGGGGGAGGAGGCCAAGTTTGGGCGATCAGAAGAAGATAGTAGCCTTCGTCATCGGTTTGGTGAAAATGCCAGCAATCTGTGCTGCAGTGGGGATGTGCTTGGTGGTAAGCTGACCTCGGGCCACCTGTTCACGGACAAAATGGTAGTCAAGTTTGATGTGCTTGCTCTGGGCATAGAATACGGGATTAACAGATAGATAAAGAGCACTGAGGTTGTCGCAGTAGATAATCTGCGGACGTCGGAGAGGAAGGCGGAGTTCCTTTAAAATGAAGGCCAGCCATGTTAATTCAGCAGCAGTATGGGCCATCGATCGGTATTCCGCCTCAGGGCTTGATCGGGACACCGTGTGCTGTTTCTTTGCACACCAAGAGATCAGATTTGAGCCAAGGAAGGTGTAGTAGCCGGTGGTGGAGCACCGGGTGAATGGCCAAGCGGCCCAATCAGCATCAGAATAAGCAGACAACTGTAGAGATAAGGCTGAAGCGAGGGAGACACCTTGAGTGATGGTGCCCTTGACAAAGCGCAATATGCGACGAACCCAGGTGAGATGATGAACAATATGATTTTGCATGAATTGGGCAGCAAAGTTCACATTGTAAGAAATATCTGGGCGAGTGAGAGTGAGTGATTGTCGGGTCAAGTAATAAAAATACTCGATACCTAAATAACACACTAGCAAGAGAACTAGGTTCAATCGTAGTATAGTTAGATAGAGTCGAGGTCGATCCCACAGATACTCGGCTTAAATGAAATACCACTGATTAAACTAAAAGAAAATTAAAGGCGGTCCACGACCAACAAATAACGTAGAATTAAAATTGACACAATAGAAACACAAAACCAACAAAAGACACAACGACACTAAGACACTTATTTTTATAGGATTTATAAATGATTAACAAACGGTATTGATAACGCTAGTAGTAATTACTCTCCCATGCTATGTAGATTGACGACGAGACAAAAACAAGACATTTAAGATTAATTATTCTGATTACGGGAGTCATCCCCTAATATAGATCTAGCTCCGGGTAGGCCATCTAGATCATCGTGTCTCTATTACGTGACTTCACATTTTTAGTCTCCATCTCATATAACTTCTGACACAATTACGAAACTAGGGATGCCGGTATAAACCGTAACCTCATCTAAGCAACATTCTTATGGTTAGGCGTACTTCTTAGACACCGATTCAATCTCTGTCCTAAGTAACAATCACTTTTTGGGTCTCATGTTAAATTACGATGACAAATAATTAAGTTGATCAAGTTTAATTACTCGTTTAAATTACAAAGCAGAGAACCTAACGTAGTCGAAGCCGTTCACAGACAAATCAAGAACATCACAGATCTTGCTACCAGTGAGACATAGGCTCGCTGCCAGCAAGCTCAGATCTGAACCAGATTTGCTCGTGAAACGTCTTTTACGTCTCAGATCTACATAAACATGGGTTCGTAAATTAACTACATCACGAAATCAATACACAAAACAACTACTCTATCACAAAATAAATTAGATCTACAAATAAAGATTGTATAATTGAGTAGACATTACCCTCGAAGACGAGCGTGATTCTCACTCCTCGATACGATCTCTAACCAGCGATTCTAACGACTCCGTAATGAAAGAACATAAAATAAAGAAAACATGTATTGAAAATAAAATCAATGTTGTGAAATTGTATTTTGCTAAAGTATTCTAGAGTGTGTTTCAAATGAAATTCGTACAGCTTTATTTATAGGGTTCAAGCTGATTTAAAGATATATTTCAAAATATCAAAACAATTAGAGATAACTCCCGGCCGATCTTCAGATAAAGCAGAGCTCGCCCCCAGCGAGATGCGCCACTCACTACCAATGAGTCCTGTGCCTTCGATTGGCTCATTGCCGCTCTTGTCATCCCTTACTCCTCTTTTCAATACGATCCGATTTTTATCTTTAATGCACTCGAATTTGCTTGATTTATCTTGTAATTTAATTTGTCCATTTGCAATTATCCTCCGAAATTATCTCAATCTACAAAATAAACAATTATCCCAAAGAAAATCATATTTAAATAATAAAAATGGATAAATACCAAATTATATCTTTTAAATTATCCAATATCAAATAATCATTATAAGCATGTAATTTAATATAAAATAAATATTATTAGGCTCGATTTAAGGACAATGTTGATGACTTTTATGAGTATAATTTGACCGTCATCGCTGAGGTATTGAAGAGCTCCCACCAGACTGCGATATAATCTGGGGTCTTCAAGTGGGACAGGTGTCTGTGGGTGTTTCATCTTTGAATCCAATGGCGTGGAGATGGGTTTGCAGTCCAGCATTTGAGCATGCTCCAAAATTGTATGGGCATAGTGGGACTGAGATAGGTGGAGGCCATATCTAGTTTGTTGTACCTGTACTCCAAGTAAGTGGTGAATATGACCCAAGTCCTTCATGGCAAACTCCTTGCTCAGAAGTGAGACAAATGATTCCACAAGGTCAGTAGTTGAACCTGTAAATAGCATGTCATCTACATAGAGCAGGAGGACTAGTATTTGATCATTAGTGTGACAAATAAATAAAGAAGGGTCAGATAAACTGCATTGAAACCCATAGTATAGGAGAAATATGCTAAACCTGTCAAACCAGGCCTTTGGGGCCCGTTTGAGCCCATATAGGGCCCTGTGTAGCTTGCATACATGTGTAGGGTACTTAGGGTCTATCATGCCTGGGGTTGATCCATATAGATGTCCTCTGAGATGAAGCCATATAGAAAGGCATTTTTTACTTCTAGTTGTTTGATAGGCCAATTAAAGTGTAGTGATATACATATGATCAATCTAATGGTCCCTTTCAAGGTAGTCTATTCCATCTATTTGATGGTAACCTTTGGCCACAAGTCTGGCCTTAAGTCTGTCTAGACTTCCATCTTCCTTAAGTTTGGTTTTAAACACCCATTTAGACCCTATCACATGCATTTGGGAGTGCCTAGGTACCAGGGTCCAGGTTTTATTGGTAGTTAGGGCATCCAACTCTTCTAGCATGGCATTCTTCCACCCACTGGGTTTTAGAGCAGTCTTGACAGTGGCAGGTTCTGGAGGAATGTGGTTATAGGTTACTTGAAGTGCATACTTAGGATTAGGCTTGAAAATCCCAAGCTGAGCTCTAGTAACTATAGTGTGTGGATGTGGATCTGGAGACGGAGTTGGAGATTCAGGACCCTCTGGTTCTGAGTGAGGCAGGGTTGGTGATCCAGGAGGTGTTAGATATCCTGGATCTGGATGAGGTGAAGGTGGTGTTTCTGGTGGTGTTTCAGGTGTTGTGGTAGATATTGTGTTGTCTTGAGGTGCATTAGATTCTGTGTGGTCCAGTGTGTGTGAGGATGATTGGGAGTGTGGTGTGCTTGGTGGTGTTAGGGCAGGTTACTGTGAGGAAGATTCTGGGGTTGTAATTTCTGGTGCAGGGTATGATGTGTCATCTGTAGTGTGTGTGTGTGTGATGGTGTGTGGAGTCCAGATCAGGGAGATGATTAGTGTGTGAAATAGGTATATTGTTGTTTGGGATAGTGTGGACTTGGTCATTTATAGGTGGTAGCCAAGATTCAAAAACATCCATTAGATATGAGTGTTTGATAAGTGAATCTTTGAGGTATTATTTGTAAGGCATGAGGGTCTCATTGAAGACTACATTCCTTGAGATGATAGTCTTCCAGGTTTGGGGGTGATAACACTTGTAACCTTTATGTTGGTTACTGTAGCCAACAAAGACATGTGGTAGAGTCTTAGGATCAAATTTGTTATGTTTGGAATCCCAGGTATAAGGATAGCATCTGGAGCCAAACACCCTTAAGGATGTGTAGTCTGGCTGTGTCTTGTGCAAGGTTTGGTAAGGGGTGTCAAAGTGTAAGGTAGAAGTTGGCAGTCTATTCATTATGTAGACTGTTGTTGCAAAGGCCTCATGCCACAGATAAAGAGGAGTTCTGATGTGGAAGAGCATGGTTAACCCAAGATCCCTGATGGTCCTGTGTCTCCTCTCTACTACCCCTGTTTGTTCAGGTGTGTGAGGACATGAAATATAGTGCAGCATTCCTTTACTAAGGAAGTGTTCTTTTAAGGGAGTGTTGACAAATTCTCCACCCCCATCAGAATGAAATATCTTGATCTGTTTGTTAAATTGACACTGAACATACTTTTCAAAGGCCACATAAGTGTTAAAGAAATCAGAGTTGTGTTTGAGTGGGACTAGCCATGTGTATTTAGAAAAATCGTCAACAAAGCATGCATAGTAATAAAACTTCCCAAGGAAGCAACTGGGGCAGGCCCCCATAAATCACAATGTACTAAATCAAAGACATCTTTGCTTTTGTGTTTAGAATCATAAAAATGGAGTTTATGTAATTTTCCCAACTGGCAACTTTCACAGACATGGTCTATTTTTATTTTTCCTAAAACCTGTATCAGGCCTCTATTCTTTAATCTTTGAACTGCTGAAATCTGAGAGTGTCCTAGTCTTTGGTGCCAGGTCTCCACCGCTCCACTTTGCATCTGCTTGAGTAGAGAGGTTGTTGGTGCCTTTGGACCGGTATACAAGTCACCGGTCCTTTTCCTGCCATCGATCGATTCTGCTTTTCTTTTCCTTCACATTGAAACCATTTGTTAGTGAATTCACAACTCACGGGGTGTTGATTCAGGAGTTGACCTACTTGATAGTAGGTTTCTTTTCAAATCTGGTACTAATAAAACATCATTGAGTGAAACTGTTTTATAGGATTTTTGGAGGCTCATCTTCCCTATACCATATATGGGAAGGTGTGTCCCATCACCAATAATTATAGATTCAGCTCCTATGTAAGGTTTAACATTAGATAAGGTACCTGAATTATGGGCCATGTGGTTTGAGGCCCCTGTATCCATTGTCCACTCAGTGTCTGCCACAGAGTTATCCAGTGTGAGAGTTGACAGAGCCTGAGGAAGAGAGTTCACTCCTTGATCTATCTTTTTAGGCACCCACCAGTAGATCTTGGCAATGTGCCCTGGAACACCACAGTATTGACAAGTTTCATTTTTGTACTGTTCTCTTTCTGCATTTGTCATTTTCCTTTGCCCTTCAAGTGGTGGTCTTCTGGTCTGACTTCTAGAGTCGGGTTTATTTTTCTGGGCCTGAAATCCCCTACCATAGGAGTCAAATTTGGAGTTGTGGTCATTGTTGTTTCTTCTGTTTGCTTGGCTTTGTTGAGTTTGTCCATAGAAAGCGATCCGTGGCATATGTGCTTGACTTTCTGTGTCACTGTTTGTGTTGGACCAGGTCCTTCTTTGATCAAAGTTCTGGATTTGGGACACAAGCTCTTGATATGTGGTCCTTGGAGGCTTCAACATGGTTGTTGTAAAGGTCTCATATTTGGGACCCAAGCTGGTCAGAAGGTAATACACTTTGTCTGTGTCTGCAACTGGCTTCACTATAGCAGCCAGGTTGTCACACAAACCTTTAAAGATTCTGTATGTTCACTGATGGATACACCATCTTGTTTCCTTAGGTAAGTAACCTGTTGCTTTAAGGTGAACTCCCTTTCTTTGGAGTCTTGAGCATATTCTGCCTTTAAGGCATCACAGACCGCCTTTGATGTGTCCAATCCAATCACTAGACTGATTGATTCCTCATATAGTAATCCAATAATCCATCCACGCAGCAATCTATCAGCTTTCCTCCATTTGATGTATTCTGGTGAGAGTGTTTGTGTTCCTGTTGTTGTTGCTGCTTCAGTTGTGTTTCCGGATGTGGTGCTTTGTGTGTCAGCAGGGTTGTATTTTGTTGGTGCAGGTGTTTCACCAGTGAGGTGATCCACCAGATCTTGACTTTTGGCCAAGGCTATAGCTTGCTCACGCCACAAGGGATAATTCTGTGAAGTAAGCTTCAGGGGGATGAAGCTTCCAACGTTTAACGAAAGGGTTGACATGGTGTTGCAGTGTCTTTCTTTGATACCAAGATGAAAAGCAAAAACTAGAGCAGGAACGAACTGAAAAAGAGATAAGTTTATTAACTTGTTTTTCAGATACTGAAGTTGTTTACAATGTTGTAATTTAAAGGCAAAGCCTTACACTAGTTGTACCAACTTCTGACTCTTTTTGAATAAACGATAAATACTCTTTGAATAAGTGATAAATACACATCTAATTATCACTTATCACTTATTTGTTTTATTTGACTTAATTATCTATCTGTTTAAACTAATAATGCACCGGATAACCACCCGAGTTGACCACCAATTTGACTGAGAATCAGATAACCCTAATTCAAACTAGCCACCACTCCTTTTCACTCCAAACACCTTATTTCTCCAGCACATCACTCTAATTTTCGGAATTGTTGTTGTTGTTGTCGGAATTTGCAGCAGCAGCAGTTTCTTTATTCTCAATATTCAGTTCAAGACTTATGAAGTTATTCCAGGCCATCACAGACTTACTTGAATTATAACTTTATAATCTCGATGTTTAACCTCATTGCATGTGTTTGATCCACTAGTCTTCAAGTCTAAGTTTGTTCCCTTATCCTTCAAGTCTTTAGTCATTGTCTTTATGTTCTACTGAATCTTTGACTTACAAAGTACTTGGCTGACCTAATCTTCTGAAATTCTATCAGGCGACTATTACGGTGATTGTCTGATCAACCTATACGATATCAAACTCTACTGAAAACTTACACATCAAATCTAGACATCTTTTTGTGCATCTATAACAGCTGGTATGACAATCATCAAAACTATAAAATTCCTAACATGTATCATATGATTAATAATCAAAATGATCAAATAATCCATATTTGTGGAGTTTGGAAATGCGATCGTTGTTTATATAACCAAGACGACAATATCATAAGTAGGATTCATTCAAATTGTAAGTTTTAGCTTTCGTCATATTTATATTGAGTATCTTAGATTGCATATCTAATATGTAGAGTCCATTGTTCATTTTGTGAGTACCATAATATAATCCAACACGAGAAAAAGAACAACATTTATTCTTAAAAGTTAAGGAGTAACCTACAACATCCTATGCAAAAGTAGAAATAATTCTCTTTGTAAGAGGAGAACAAAATAATAATTATCAAGTTCAAGTATTAGCCCACGGGCAGCGAAAGAAAAAAACTGCTGCAGCTAGTGTAAAAACACTTGTTCCATTTCCAGTGCACAAGTCAACCTCTTCTTTCTTCTTGGTATCCAAGAAAGCCTTGTAGTTTCTTCTCTATTGTCCAGGTTTGTGATGTATAACATTTATATGATAAAAATTACGATGTTTTATATACGTTATCGACTCTTTTTATATAAAATATAAGAAATTATAACGATAATCTTATAAAATATTAATAGTTATGAATAAATCTAAATACTATAAAAATCTAGTAAAAGTGATAAAAAGTTATAAATTTTGTACCGGGTTAATAACCGGAGTGTCGTGTCAGATTTACGTGGGTATTTTTGGTATTTTATTTACAGATCTTAGGTAAACCAAGACCCCGAGTGACGACACTTTTTGAAGTAAAATCGTATCTTTTGAAGGAATTAAGGAAGTGCCACGAGATTTAAAGTTCAAGTGGATCAATGGTTCGTGACACCATTATCGAATTATATTTTCGACGAACAAATGGCCCATCAAAAAGGCATTTTCTGAAGAAGAGTCCTTCATGGAAGTTATAGATCTTTTCAAGAGCTTTCCAATGCTTCTTGAATTATGTCATTTGGAGATCCAGAGCTCAAGTTATGATTTTATCAAGTTTCAGATCAAGTTATGGAATAAAAAGCTACCCGGATCAATCCGGATTAACCTCGGATCGATCCGAGGAAACATAATCATTATCCAAAGCATGTGGTCCTGCGCAGAGAATAATCGAGGGATAATATTTTTATTCCCAGATCGATCCGCCCTTTCTCGGATCGATCCGCCCTCAAAATCTTGCTATAAGAAGAAGCGACTTTGCGCATACATGACGAGAGTACCAATATATTTTCTTAACCTCTTCTTCTTAGTAGTAGTATGTATGTATATAGGCCTTATGCCATAAATAAAGTAGTATCGTTATAATGCTCGAGAAATTATCAGAAGATCAATGTTGTTGAAGTCGTTGTAACATCCGGAAGAATACACTTCTGATTCAACAGTTGTAATCGGGTAAAATTTCTAAAGTATTTATGTTTGTTATGTTTGTTTTTATCTTTTTATAATGTTAGTAGGCTAAATCTAATAACTAGCCAAAGTTATGTAATCGTTTTATTTCGATCTTTTCGGTAAAGGAATGTTGTCTAAGTAAAATTGACTAAAATTGAGTTAATTGAATCTTTTTCTATTTAGTAACGTATTGATAATATTCGGATTGACGTAATTAACCAAGATGAATCGCACCATATAACCTAACGATGAACTGACCAGAGAAGTTAGGATATGAGATAAAAGATAGAAAAACCGGAGGGTAAAATTGGCCGTCTTGCGCGTGACTACGGAATCCTATTTCCTACCCGAGGCGATTTTGTCTTGGGAAAGATAGATCTTATTAAAATTGTGCTCGAGATCATAATAATGTTAAAATCAACAATTTAATTGAAACTAACACCGAAAGTTAAATCGATCCGCTGACAACCGGAGCCTTTTTTGATAACATCGGTCATCCGACAAATGGAATAACCTCTTTTATCCGGGGTAGATTTGTACTCAATTACTGTTCGAGACTAACCGAGATTAGCATGGGGCGCTTGTGGAGATTGAATCGATGACAATGACATATGACAATTTCATACGCTCGTGTGAGGAGGAATTGTTAACCTCAGGAGTGCACCGTTTCATTTACTCAATTGGACCTAATATAAAAGGAAAGATCGAGCGCATTCCATTCACTAAAAAGATCGTATAAATCAATTATATAAACTTTGGCTAGTTCTATAAACTTATATGTCTAAACTATATATTGGTAACGATATATTTATATCTATATATATATATATATATATATATTTTGCAATTTATGTACATCTATATATATTTATATATCTATATATATTATATTAGAATAACTTTTAAATTACCCATTTATTTTATGTTAAGTAGAATAGTAGTGATCTGTGTTATAAAATTGCGATTTAGATCGAGTTAATAACAGCTCTTTGGTGTTTAACCACACTTAGAAGAATTACCAAGTTTCCCTGAGGATTCGACACTCTGACTCACCATACTAGCACTACAGTTTGACCCGATACACTGTCGGTTAAGGACCAGTATTAGCACTAGAAAGGCCACGTCGACTTTACGGCGCCGTTGCGGGAACGACGCTAATTTCTTTTTTGTGTCTATGGTTACTACTTGTATTAGCTCAAAATCTCTAGAATAAGTCAACACTTTTCTTATCTCATTTCTATTTTAATTTTCGCTCGGTACTTACCTTATATGTAAGTTACCAATTTTACTACTATCAATTTCGTGTTATTTTCTATTTTAGTTAGTTGATGACCGTATGGTAAGGCCCCACTCACTCCTTATAAGCCCCACATAAACACTTACGAAAGGCGCTTAAGAGTAGAGAGTAAACATGGTCATACTAGTCGTGAAATCTCGACGAATCATCTTCAAACAGTAAATACGAGAATGGTCAAATCGGTGATGAAACACTGAAACAAGGGTCGAACATGCTCTAGGGCATGGATGCGAACCCTCGTTAACCTTAATAATCAAAATAATAATAATAATAATAGAAATAATCAGAATCGGAACCAGAATAATCGTAATAACCCACCAAACGCGAGGCCTATCTGTGATCAAACCATAAGAAGAAACCAGACTAATAATCCCATACTTTTACCTAATGAAGGAGCAAATAATTTCGAGATTAAATCTCATCTTTTTGGTTTAATTGACGCAAGAGCCCAATTCCTAGGAGAGGATGATGAAGATCCGCATCATCATCTCTATCTTTTTGAAGAACTGTGCAATACAGCCAAAAGTCAAGGTGCTCATAAGGAATTAACAAGGATGACTATGTTTCCTTTTTCTCTAAAAGGACGAGCCCGAGATTGGTTTATGTCTCTTCCACATCATTCACTTACAAGTTGGGAGGAGATTCAAACTGAATTTCAAACAATATTTCACTCTGACGGAATTTGGAATTAAAAGTCGAGGTTGCTAACTTTAGACAAGGATCTGAAGAAACGCTCGGGAATGCCTGGGAAAGATTTAAAAAATTGTTAAGAGCTTGTCCCGACCATGGTTATTCCTTAGATATGCAAATTCAACTTTTTTGTCGTAAATTAAGAAAAGATTCACGTGCTGATGTAGATCATGCATGTGGTGGTTCTTTAATGATGAGTGAAGCTCAAATAGTTTACGATAGAAAAGATTTCCAAAAATAACAGAATGTGGGAAACCGGTTCTAGCACCAGAAAAGTAGCTTTTGCAGGAGAATGTACATCTAATACGGAAGTTCTAGCACATTTAGAAAATTTAAGTAGGAAATTTGATGGCCTACAATCAAACAAAAACCAAAGTTCAGAAAATAGTACACCAACTGAATACTCAAATCAGGATAATATGCCATTAGGGATTGAAGAACCAACAGGATATATTCACGAGAGGAGGTGAGTTTTCTTCAGCAGCATAGGAATTTGAACAATGCATACTCAAACTCGTTTAATGCTATTAGAAGAGATCACCCTACTTATCGATGGTCTGAAAACCCTAGTAAGCAAGGACAACCGCCATATCCAGTTCCATATAGGAATATGAATAATAATCAAGTTTATCAAGAAAACACATCTAATCGAAATTTACAATCATTACCTAGATCCTATCCTCAACATACCACTCAAAGTATACCAAGAACTCAAAGTTCAACTCAACTGCGAGAAGGAGTTGAAAAATGGGAAAAACTAATGGAAAATATGATGGGTGTAGTATCTACTCAAGCTAGGAATATAGAAACAATGATGACTTCTATTGGTACAGTTCACTAAGGATATGAGTTCAATGAAAACATCTATGAGTGACATTGATACCGAATGAGAACGATAGAAGCCTCATTAAGGAATATGGAAGATCATTTGAGTAGGGAAGGTGAACGTAAAAACAGTAGACCTCCTGGAGGATTACCAAGTAATACTGAAAGAAACCCAAGAGTGGTAAATGTTGTAGTTACGAAAAGTAGAAAACTCTGTGGTAGTAATGAAAACATTGGAAATAATGAAGTAGAAAATGATTTAGATGGAAAAGAGGAACTTGAATTCACTGATGAGGAAGAAGAAATTATAGAAAATTTCTTGAAAAGGAATAGAAGTTTGGAATCTGAAAGTGAAGGTGAAAAATGGGTAAAAATCCCTAGGATTTTGAAAGATCCCATGGATAAAGATTTAAGGAATTTATTCAAGGAACATGTTAGAATGGAAGATAATGAAAACAAGGATGAAAAACAGGAAGAACTAAAGGAATCTGAAGTAGAGATTGATTCAGGGAATGTCTTAAAAGAAAAAACTCAAGATCATGATACTTGGCGATCAAATAATACTCAAAGGTTTAAGGAGAAAGGAAAAGAGAAAATGACTTTGGGATCAAAGGTGATAGATTTAGAATCTTTACCTTACCCACCTAAAGATCAAATTAAAAGGATTAAAACCGATATAAGAAGTATGCTCGTTTCCTTGATACCTTTCGTCATATTCATGTTAATATCCTCATTATCGAAGCTCTAATTAGTATGCCTCACTTATGGAAAGTTTCTCAAAGATATTACACAAACAAGAAAAAATTAGAGGAATATGAGAATATATGCCTAAATGAAGAATGTTCTCATGGTTTTACAAAGATAAGTTACCGCTTAAATCGAAAGATCTCGGAAGTTTTACCATTCCATGTGAAATTGGAGGATTTACATTTAAGAAGGTCTTATGTGATCTTGGAGCTAGTATAAACCTCATGTCTTATGAGGATTATAAGAAGCTAGGCATAGAAATCTTACTTAAAATCGAAATGACTCAGCCGGATGGCGGATAGATCAATTAAATATCCTAAAGGAATTATTGAGGACGTATTGGTTAAAGTAGACAAGTTCTATTTTCCAAAGAGACTTTGTAGTTATGGAAATGGAAGAAGGATATTCAGCGCCACTTATCTTAGGTCGACCGCTTCTAGCTACAGGAAGAACTTTAATAGATGTCCGAAAAAGAGAGTTAATTCGAGAGTCAATGAAGATGAAGTTGCTTTCAATATTTTCAAAGCTATGAACCATCCATACAGATCACACGTAATCATGTTCTTTTATAGAAGATATTCATTCTGCCTATGATAATCGATTACCAACTTTTAAAGACAGATTAGAAGAATGTTTAGCTCTGTCTATCTATAAAGAAGATGAGAAAGACACCGAAATGAAAGAGATAATTCTTTCTCTAGATAAAGGAAGTTTTACTTTTAAACCATCATGGCATAAGTATTTGGAATTGGAACTAGAAGGACCGGTTCTTAAACCATCACCTGGAAGATCCACCTAAGAATCGGAATTGAAACCGCTACCTTTAAATCAAGTATGCTTTTCTTGAAACTAATAATCTATTACCGGTTATTATTTCATCGTCTTTAATCGAGCAACAAGAAGATCAATTACTTAGAATGTTGAAAAAGCATAAGAAAGCTTTTGGATGGACAGTTGCCGATATCCGAGGTATTAGCCCTGAGATTTGCGTTCATAAGATAATTCTGAAGGAAGATGCTAAACCTTGTATTCAACCGCAACGCCGCCTCAACCCAAATTTGTAGTTAATTGTTAAGAAAGAGGTCATTAAGCTATTAGAAATGGGGATAATTTTTCCCATATCAGATAGTGAATGGGTAAGTCCAACTCAAGTGGTACCAAAGAAAGGAGGTTTCATAGTGAAAGAGAATGAAAGGAATGAATGGATTCCGACAAGAGAGATTACAGGTTATCGAATGTGCATTGATTTTAGAAAACTAAATGATCATACTAAGAAAGATCATCATCCACTTCCATTCATAGTTCAGATGTTGGAACGTTTAAGTGGACATAAGTATTACTTGCTTCTTAGATGGTTATTCGTGATATTTACAGATATTCATTGCATCGGGATATAGAGAAAAACTACTTTCACTTGTCCTTATGGAACTTTTGCTTATAAAAGAATGCCGTTTGGTTTATGTAATGCACCAAATACGCTTTGAGGTGTATGATGGCTATATTTGCTGATATGGTTGAGAAATTCTTAGAAATTTTTATGGATGACTTTAGTGTTTACGGAGATTCATTTGATGTTTGTGTGTTACACTTAGAACGAGTGTTACAACGCCAGAAGATACCAATTTAGTACTAAATCGGGAAAAATGTCACTTATTGGTATCAGAAGGAATTGTTTTAGGTCACCGAATCTCTGAAGAAGGTATCGAAGTTGACAAAGCTAAAGTCGAAGTAATTGAAAAATTACCTCCACCAGTTAATTTAAGAACTCTAAGAGGATTTCTCGGACATGCAGGTTTTTATAGAAGGTTCATTGCTGATTTTTCGAAAATAGCAAAGCCTCTAAGTCATTTACTTGAAAAGGAAGTACCTTTTAACTTTGATAGTAAATGTAAGGAAGCATTTCGCACCTTAAAAGCGAGGTTGACTCTCGCACTGCTAGAGAGCACCGCAGATTAGAATTTGCCGTTTGAGATTATGTGTGATGCCGGTGATTTAGTTGTATGAGCGCTTTTAGGTCAAAGATATAACAAAATTCTCAAAGCTATTTACTATGCATCTCACACACTAAACGCAAACTCAACATAATTATGCAACTACTGAAAAAAAGCTGTTGGCTGTAATTTTTCCTTAGATAAGTTTAGATCGTATATTGTTGGATCTAAGGTAGTAATTTATACAGACCATTCAAATTTCTCAAGTATTTAATGAGTAAGAAAGATGCTAAACCTCGTCTTCTTAGATGGATTCTCTTACTTCAAGAATTTGATATTGAAATTAAAGATAAAAAGGAAGTGAGAATGTAGTAGCAGATCATCTAAGTAGAATGGAAAATGATGTAGAAATAGGAATAGAAATTAAAGATTCATTTCCTGATGAACAACTGTTTAGAATAGATACTCCTTCAACCATGCAGTTATTAAGGAATAGAATTCCTTCTAAGGAAATGTCACCCTGGTTTGGAGATATCATTAATTACTTAACTTTGTGATTATATTCCGTCTCATTGGACTTGGCAAATGAGAAAAGAAGTTCTTTTATGACTTAAAATTTTATTACCGGAGGAACCAGACCTTTTCCGTAAATGTTCGGATGGGATAATCAGAAAATGTGTGCCTGATAATGAAATTTTAAGTGTTTTATCATTTTGTCATGATCGTGAGGCAGGAGGTCATCATGGAGGTTGGAAAACTGCTTTTAAAGTTTTACAATGTGGTTTTTATTGGCCTACACTATATAGAGATGCTTATAAGTATGTTAAATCTTGTGAGTCTTGTCAAAAATGGGGAAATGTATCTAAAAAACATGAAATGCCTATGCAACCTATTTTAGAATGTGAGTTATTTGATGTTTGGGGTATAGATTTCATGGGACCATTCCCTATATCTTTTGGAAAAAGATTTATTCTAGTAATGGTAGATTATGTTTCAAAATGGGTAGAAGCTGAAGCTCTTCCCACTAATGATACCAAAGTTGTCATACGATTCCTTAAAAAGAATATATTTACCCGTTATGGCATTCCGAGGGCTATCATTAGTGATAGAGGTTCACACTTTTGTAATAGACCATTTACCAAGATAGTTGAAAAATATGGTGTAACACATAAGTTAGGAACGCCCTATCATCCACAAACCAGTGGTCAGGCAGAGGTGTCTAATAGAGAAATCAAAAGAATTGTAGAAAAGACAAAGTGGATTCGAATCGTAAAAAGCAAGGCGCTTAAATTAGACGATGCATTATGGGCATATAGAATGCGACTTTTAAAACACCAATTGGTTGTTCTCCTATAAGTTAGTCTTTGGTAAGTCTTGTCATCTCCTGGTTGAGTTAGAACACCGAGCCTTCAGGGCTATTAAATTTCTCAATTTCGATCCTAAGGTCATCCGGTGATCATAGATTGCTTCAATTGATGAACTAGAAGAATTTCGTCTCGATTCTTATGAAAACGCCGAATCTACAAGAACGCACGAAATCTTTTCACGATAAGAGAATCTATAGTCGTGAGTTCCATGTAGGTGATCGAGTGCTCTTGTACAATTCACGTTTAAAGTTATTTCCAGAAAGCTTAAATCAAGATGGGCGGAGTCCATTTAAAGTAACGAGGTTTACAAATCTGAGTCGTTGAACTAACTGATGGAAATACAACTTTTATAGCCAATGGCCACAGAGTAAAGTTATTTGTGGAAGGAGAAGGAATCACACTGAAAGAAGAAGTAATGCTACTAACTGATCCTCCGACAAAGTAAAAAGCAGAGAAATCAAGAAACTGAAAAGCAGAGAAACTGAATTCAGCCGAATACCAGGTGCTATCTATCTTTACTCTACTTTTCTGTGTTTTTATTTATGTTTAAACTAGTCTCGTCTTTTACCAGATAGACGTAAAAGAACTGGATGTCTTTTTTAGATAGAATAGAAGTTTTTATTTTGTTTTTGAAATTAGGCCTGGATAAAGATGTCGCGTTTAAAATAGAAGCTTCAGTTTTTGAGAAAAACAAGCAATTGTTGAGAGAGATCAGATTTAACGAAGTATGTAATGGAAAATCGAGAAGTTCGATAAAGAGAAGGGCAAAGTTTTTAAGGAGATGCAGAATCTGTGGAAACGGTGAGCATGATGGGAAATGTAGGGAAAGCACAACCAAATCCCAGGATGAGTGTTTGAATGTTGTTAAGAGGGGAACGATTAGGTGGTTATCCGAAAATCCCGATGGAGATCAAAGGGAAAATTCGAACGCCTCATTTCTTAAGATTAGGTTGATAGAACGTTATGTTAGAACCCTGGAAGATTTAGAAATAATGGAATTAGGACCCTTATGAGTTTTATAATATTTATAAAATTTTTATATAACTTTTGAAAATTTTATAAATAGGATCTTTATGAAATTACTTAAAAGTTTTATAAATTTTTTATAAAAGTTTTATTTAAAATTAGTAGAAGTATTATTAAAGTTTTATAAATTTTTTATTAAGTTAAAAAAAAAAAGAAGAAGAAGAAAAATTTGGTCGGATCGATCCGACCTAACCCCGGATCGATCCGGAAACCAAAAAACCTAAAAAAAGAACGGGATCTTCCCTTCTTCTTCCTCTTCCATTTTTCTTCAAACAGCCGCCCCTCCCCTCTCCCCCATTCGAAATTTTTTCTTCAAATTATCACATAACATTACTATTAAACTACCCCAATCCTTATACTCTTCTCATTTTCCTCTCTTCTCTTCAAATTCTTGTTTAAATTGAAGAAATTTTCAAAGAAAAGCTTCAACTTTCACTCCGGTGATATTCAACTTTTCCGGCCAACTTTTCAACCTTTTAAGCATTATAAGGTAACATTGTAGTCATTTATTTTGTTAATTTCGTTTTTATGCAATTTTATTTAATTTCAACTATTTTGTTACTCATTTGTGTTGTTTTGTGTTGTTTTGTTTGATTTGTGTTGTTTTGTTATTGTGTCACTATCGTAGAATGGCCGAATCATCAAAAGCCAGTAAAAAAACGTAAGCCGCATATCCCTACCCAAATTCCGGTTATAGAGACTAGGCCTTTAACAGAAGAAGAATTGGCTGTTAGTTTTGAAAGAACCGCGTCTGCAGCAGCTAGAAAAGCCTTAAAAAATAAATTTGGACAGTGTTTAGTTGCAATAGAGAGGGGTTTGGATTTCAAGGATTTGGGAAGGGAGGTAAAAGAGATTTTCGAAAGGCGACAGTGGTTGGAGTTAGCCAGTTTAAGGTCGGGTGAAATTAACACAACCTTAGTAGCTGAATTTTATTCTTTGGTAGCAACTCACAATGCTACAGAAAATTGGTGAGTTAACTTCACAACCTAAGAACTAGAGGCGATGCCGTTTAATCCTCAGGTTATAAATGCTATTTATGGTATCCCTAATATACCGTAAAAATGAGGATTATTATACTGTATGGAATTTAGATGAGCCTGCAGACTTTGACTATATTGTTTCACTAGCCCAGAATGAGTTAGATCCCACTGCTGTCTGGCATGAAAACAGGTTTTCCTATGGAAAATGTATACGGGATATGAGAGCTATTAAACATTTTATTTGCCACACTCTTTACCCTACTCGTCATTTTACATCTTTTGGTAAAGAGGATCTGTGTATTGCTTGGGCTATGGTCAATGATATACATGTGGATGTAGGCAGGGTAATGTATAGAAGGGCCAAGGAATTTGTCTCGACTGCCAAACCAGGCAGTCACATGCCTTTTCCATGTTTTATTTCTTCCTTGTGTCGCCAGATAGGTGTCCCTGAGCTCCCAAATGATAATTTGATGATGGTGGATGACACACTTATAGGTCCTAGTTTACCACTTAGGCCGGCAGGAAGAATAGATTTTATGGACCCTAACCGTCAACGACCTCGGCTTACTCCATCCACTCACTCGTCCCTCCTTCATCCAAATAAACTCAAACTCAACTTCCAAATACCATCACATACGACATGTTTCAATCCATGGCTTATGATGTTCATCGTGCGATGCCAATGCCAATATGGTCGTTTTTGCGCAAAGGAATATGCGATGGTCCGAAGATTTACGCCAAGGCATGCGAGGTATATATCAAATGAATATACCGCAAAACCCTACCTATGCCGAGATGGATATTCCGCATTGCCAATCCCACCATATACCTTGCCCGACTTTATTCCACCGATGCCACCTCGCTCGGACTTCCAACAAATGCCACATTCTTTTTGATTTCAAACTAGTGGTACGGGGATTTTTCGACAGTACTACGGCAAATGCGCGACATCCGATTGGGCCAGATTTGGATCATTTGGCCATACCACGGCGGGATGGGGAAGCACTTTTTCCGATGTCACGAGAGATGAGCTCGATGGGATTAGACAAATTTCGGTTCGGATGTCGACACATTTTCAAGATCCATTTCAAGAATCGACTTATGATCCGGCGCCTTCTGAGCCATGCCTAGTTCGAGCCACGTCGAGATGAGTGATGAGGAGGATTGATTTAAACCATTTTATGATTATTGACATTGAAAACAATTTATTTTTCGTACGATTTTATGTTACTTCGTTTTCGTACAATTTTAGGTTATTTTGGTTTTATTTTAATAGGATTTTATTTGATTTTATGTTATTTTATTTTACTTTCGTTTGATTTTATGTTAGTACACACCGTGAAGTGAAAGTTATCGTTATTTTGATGATATAATAAAAATGAACCGAAGTTAGGGAGAAAACATATCACATAGAGAAAAAAATTTTGGGCACTTTACAAGCCGAACAACTCGTCCGTGAATAGTGATGTTCGGATCGATCCGACCTAAACCGGATCGATCCGGCTGAAAACCCGACGACGACGACGATTGCTAGTTGAGAGGCCGGATCGATCCGGCCCTTTCCCCGGATCGATCCGGGAAGTACAAAAACGCCAAAAGGAGATCTTTCCTACTTTTACTTGATAGATACATTTCTATAAAAGGAAAGAGCTGGCGACCTTCAACTTTGCTCATTCCTTCTTTACTTCTATCTGCCTTAGTTTACTTTACATCTCAAAAAATGTCTAACCGCTCCTCTCCCTCGGTTAATAGTTACGAACCACATACGCCTGATGGTGTGGTTCCCGAAAGCCATGCCTCGTGTTTTCATAATGAAGTTCCGAGACGTCTAAATTTCGTCCATTCTCCTATTCTGATGGAGAAAGGCTTAAATACAGAAAAAATTGATCAGTGGGGACGAAATCTAATCCGAGGTTACGGATGGAAAAAGTCGATTAGACTCCCAGGAGGTAGAATAAACATTTCAATTGTCGAGATTTTTATGCGCGCTCTCTTCGAGATAACGCTGCCACCTCGCTCACTTATTACGCTTAGGGCATCGTTATTTCATTTTCGCTACCATCATAAATCAAATCTTTCAAATCCCACCATGTACTTTTGAACAAAACCCACACTTCGAGTTTCTTTGGGAACTCGGAAATGCTTATAATGTTGTAAATCGTCATCTGCAGAAGCCTTTTCGGTTTGTGTTTCCATTGTTTGATCATAACTATGATTCTTCAACTCGCCTTACCCCTCATTTAAGGCGTGGAAACGCTTCATTAATTCCCGGATCTATCCAACTAGAGATTTTTTTGGGTTACGGATGATGAGATGTCATTGTTGTATGCGACCGACCGTGGGAGCATACATTGATTGGGGATTTTGATGTTTAAAACGGCAATTAATTTTGCGATGAGAGGCGTAATAGAGGAAGACCACTACCGCTTTCCTGGGTTATCTCTCAACTTTGTGTCCAAATTGAATCAAGTGCCTGAGTTTACTCTTCGACGAGATTTTTCCATCTCGTGATTCTCGATTGGGATTACTTCGGTAGATAATCCCGGATGTTCATCTACGGTTTGATAAGTTGTTGGAAATCGCTTAGAAGTTGTTGTTGTTAAGTTAGTACTCGATTAAGTTAATCGTTTAATCGCTTTTTAATTAGTTTTCTTTAAAGTTTGTAATAGTTTCCTTAATGTTTAATATATATGTCATTTTCTTTAATCAAAATAATATATGTTGACAATAATCAAAATCGTATAATATTTTAATTTTATTTTCGAACTACTTTTTATTACTCACTGAACATCGGGACGATGTCATTTCGTAAGTGGGGAGTAGAGGTAAGTTAGTAAATAAAAATTAAAATTGCTTAATACTTAGTTTAATTTTTCATGAATCAAAATAACTAGATAATATATAATTAATATGAATAAAAATAATATAAATTGGTAAGAATAGATTTTAATTAAGTAAAGTAAATTAGATATATTATAGTTATATTATATATGTCAATTTTAGATTTTTATAAGATTTTAAGTATATGTAACTACACATAAATATTATCAAGTAATTTTCATATGAAATTTAGCGAATATACTTATATCTATAATGAAATTTTAGAATAATTTTCTTTTCAAAACGAAATATGAATATGGAATCGGATTAGAATGATGAGATTTTGGCACCACAAAATATAAACAATAGCCAAATAGCTTACATAAAATTCTAATTTTTGTCCCTACCTCACTTTGATTAGAGAGTGATCAAGACCTCACCTGAAATAGCCATTTTTTGATTATAACCGACCCTTAGCTTATTTTGGTCTACATTTCCTAAAAATCCCACGAGTTTGTATGCGTCTTATGAAAGGAGATGATGACACGAAGCTTAAGAATGGTGTATCTTTGAGATTGAAAAAATTAGATAAGTATTAGTATATTCGATCTTACCTCATGACGCTTACAAGATAGTCGATTTTTGTAATAAGTTCGGATATGTTAATATTCTATAAAAGGATTAAGAACGAAGCACCATATTTAAACAGAATTAATCAAATACCAGGTATCTTCCTTATCTTTGATCGACAACTAAAAAATTACAAATATCGGTAGTAGCTACCAATGATTTGAGTGCAAGAGGTATTATCTCGAAATGTCCTATATCACTATGAGGTTTAAAAACTCCCGATAAAAAGTCGAATCATAAGATCTCAAGAATGATTACAAGTTTAAGGAAACCGGACTTGTAATTTTCGATCGAAAGAGTATTACTCCGATTAATCTTGATGAAGCAATGCTTGTAAGTTTGATTTTCTACACACACGCACGCTTTTAGTTCTTAAAATTTAAAATTAAAAAAAAATTAAAAAAAAAAAGGTGATAATATCAGAATGTTATTAATCGAGGTATTTTTGATCAAAATTATGAAGGTGTAAGTACGTACGACTTGCTTCTTTCTCTTTTGATTTTTTTCTTTTCTATCCTTCCGATTAACCAACACCCTGAGCCTAAAAAGTATAAGTCATTTTGTCAACTACTTGACTTAGTCTTTGATTCCAAATATTTCATATAAGTTGAGATAGGAGAATAATTCTAGAATTTTAATTATATTTATTGAGTAGATTATGTGAAATTTCATTTGAATAATAGTTGATAAATAATTTATCAAAGTTATCTACACTTTTTATCTTGTTAATTTCTAAGAAAGATATAATTAATATGTTTATAATATTGAAATGATATTTTACTAATTTGAAATTTAATCTACCACGTATATCATTTTTATTGTAATTTTTATATATATTACCGCTTATTTTTCTTTAGAGACGATCAAAGAGCTAAGTGGGGAGTAGTTGATGTATAACATTTATATGATAAAAATTACGATGTTTTATATACGTTATCGACTTTTTATATAAAATATAAGAAATTATAACGATAATCTTATAAAATATTAATAGTTATGAATAAATCTAAATACTATAAAAATCTAGTAAAAGTGATAAAAAGTTATAAATTTTGTACCGGGTTAATAACCGGAGTGTAAGTGTCGATTTACGTGGGTATTTTTGGTATTTTATTTACGAGATCTTAGGTAAACCAAGACCCCGAGTGACGACACTTTTTAAAAGTAAAATCGTATCTTTTGAAGGAATTAAGGAAGTGCCACGAGATTTAAAGTTCAGTGGATCAATGGTTCGTGACACCATTATCGAATTATATTTTCGACGAACAAATGACCCATCAAAAAGGCATTTTCTGAAGAAGAGTCCTTCATGGAAGTTATAGATCTTTTCAAGAGCTTTCCAATGCTTCTTGAATTATGTCATTTGGAGATCGAGAGCTCAAGTTATGATTTTATCAAGTTTCGATCAAGTTATGGAATAAAAAGCTACCCGGATCAATCCGGATTAACCTCGGATCGATCCGAGAAACATAATCATTATCCAAAGATGTGGTCCTGCGCAGAGAATAATCTAAGGATAATATTTTTTATTCCCGGATCGATCCGCCCTTTCTCGGATCGATCCGCCCTGAAAATCTTGCCTATAAGAAGAAGCGTACTTTGCGGATACAATGAGGGTACCAATATATTTTCTTAACCTCTTCTTCTTAGTAGTAGTATGTATGTATATAGGCCTTATGCCATAAATAAAGTAGTATCGTTATAATGCTCGAGAAATTATCAGAAGATCAATGTTGTTGAAGTCGTTGTAACATCCGGAAGAATACAGCTTCTGATTCAACAGTTGTAATCGGGTAAAATTTCTAAAGTATTTATGTATTTATGTTTGTTATGTTTGTTTTTATCTTTTATAATGTTAGTAGGCTAAATCTAATAACTAGCCAAAGTTATGTAATCGTTTTATTTCGATCTTTTGGTAAAGGAATCTTTGTCTAAGTAAAATTGACTAAAATTGAGTTAATTGAATCTTTTTCTATTTAGTAACGTATTGATAATATTCGGATTGACGTAATTAACCAAGATGAATCGCACCATATAACCTAACGATGAACTGACCAGAGAAGTTAGGATATGAGATAAAAGATAGAAAAACCGGAGGGTAAAATTGGCCGTCGCGGCGTGACTACGGAATCCTATTTCCTACCCGAAGCGATTTGTCTTGGGAAAGATAGATCTTATTAAAATTGTGCTCGAGATCATAATAATGTTAAAATCAACAGTTTAATTGAAACTAACACCGGAAAGTTAAATCGATCCGCCTGACAACCGGAGCCTTTTGAATAACATCGGCCATCTGACAAATGGAATAACCTCTTTTATCCGGGGTAGATTTGTACTCGGTACCTGTTCAGACTAACTGAGATTAGCATGGGGCAGTTGTGGAGATTGAACTGATGACAATGACATATGACAATTTCATACGCTCGTGTGAGGAGGAATTGTTAACCTCGTGAGTGCACCGCTTTTATTTACTCAATTGGACCTAATATAAAAGGAAAGATCGAGCGCATTCCATTCATCAAAAGATCGTATAAATCAATTATATAAACTTTGGCTAGTTCTATAAACTTATCTGTCTAAACTATATATTGGTAACGGTATATTTATATCTATATATATATTTTGCAATTTATGTACATCTATATATATTTATATATCTATATATATTATATTAGAATAACTTTTAAATTGCGCATTTATTTTATGTTAAGTAGAATAGTAGTGATCTGTGTTATAAAATTGCGATTTAGATCGAGTTAATAACAGCTCTTTGGTGTTTAACCACACTTAGAAGAATTACCAAGTTTCCCTGAGGATTCGACACTCTGACTCACCATACTAGCACTACAGTTTGACCCGATACACTGTCGGTTAAGGACTGGTATTAGCACTAGAAAAGGCCACGTCAGTTTGTCACAATGAAAGCAAACACCCTTAACATTATTACACTTGACTATCTTGATTTTGGCTTCATGGGATCCTTTCCTTTCTTTATCTTCTTATGGGCCTTTTGATACACCAAATTATATGATGTTTGTTACCACTGCTTTACCCCGATTCTTGAGCTTTATTCCACATCATTTGCACATATTTCCGAGTTTTCAGAGTCATTTCTATATATGTTCACTCGTGATTCGAGAGTTGCGTATTATCCTTGAGTTGCATGGAATAATTCAACTTTTCGGTATTTTCATTGTAGATTTAAGCAGTGCGGGTGTTAGTTCGAGTTTTGAAGTGGAACTACGAGCAAAGGAAGTTGAAAAGATCGATTCAAGGGCCAAGAATAGTATTATTTCAAGAGAATATTGGACCGGAGTTGGCAAAGAAATGAGTTGAGCTTGAACAGAAGAAGTTCAGCACGATCTTTGGGCTTGTTGGCCATCGATTAATCGGCAGCCCAGCCTAGAACTGATTCGACAGGCCAACGTTGTGATATTACCCAACTTAAACTTGCCCTATTTTGACCCTACAACTATATAATTCAGCAGCATTGTAAACAAGGGAGAGAGCAATTAAAATCATAGTTACAATTCAGAAACAGAAAACTCCTAGTACTTTGTGATTTAATGAAAGTTCTTTTCTTTTAGGGTCAAATTCCTAATTGTTCTTAGTGTCAATTTTGAGAGCCAGGTCTACAATTCGATTGATTGTTTGAGGTATTATACGTATACTTTGTCTATGATTTATAAGCGCACTTGTGATTACAAGGTTGTTATGTTAGATCTATGCCTTGTATGATCTGTATGTATTTAGTTGAGATATGTAGAATTGAATTTGAATCTAGTTCGGTATATGATTGATGTGTAAAGAGTAGTAAATTATGGTTCAGATCTAGTCTCGGCGCTTCATCGGCAGGTCGTATGCGTAGATGAATCGACAACCTTGAACTGTTGTAGTCATTCTAATTATGTTTATTATGGATACTTGAAATAATTCACATATGCGTTATACTGACCATCTATGTTTATGTTTGTGTAAAATGTTCTCAAGGAACCGTTTAGGGAGAAAAAAATTGTGAGGACGAAAGTTTTTGGATCACTATGCCAAGTCCGTTAACGATAGGTGCCTTAGTGAGGTTTTCTTATCCATAGGTATGAATGTTGGATCATTCACCTTGGTTGGATAAGGCACTTCCATGGATTCCATTAATGCATGTATGCTATTTCGGATGAGTCCGTTCATGATAGGTCTTTTAGCACAACATAGTTTGTTCTTCGTCCCGTTCACGGAGTAGTTCGAGACAATAGGGATGTGTAACCATAAATATAATCTGAATGAGGGTCAGAGTGAAGCACATAAATCATGTCAACTGGACTAGATGGGATCGAATTATGCATATCTTGATTAGATTAAATCTCGGAATTGTATACAAGAATGGTATAGGATATTTGTACCTTGAATATATTGTAGTTAGATTTATTACTTTCTGTGACATGCTGGTCTATGACAACCTTTTTATACCTTAAGACCTTAGTTTCAATAGATAGTCGAGCAAACCTTTGTTCTCTGTGGGATCAACTCTTCCTCGCTATACTACACTATGATTGATCTAGTTCTCTTGTTAGTATAGTGTCTTATACGCAGTCACTTTTTTCTTGCCCGTGGAAGAACGTACAAGCAACACTTAATTTCCTTTGTCAACACTAGACTCAACAGTTTTCAACATATTCAACAACTCATGGAGTGTTGACTGAATACATTTGATATTATAGTTGAGCACAAATTGTGAGTATATATGAATCTAGTAAAGAATGAAAAATAAAGTCAACAATTAACTCATGCATTAGTAAGGAACAAAGATTCGAAAGCCTTTAGCACGTGTAGACTGACCGACACACCTACAAGCATCTAACAACCAAAACGGGCCTTCCAGATTTCAGATTTTTCAGTACTAGATTGCGAGGCATTGAGTTCCCTTAGGCGACCAATGATTGTTCTAGTGTCATAGAAGCCAGCATAAAGCAAGTGGCTTCAACATTTTCTGCACAGTGCTTAGCATACTTCTCAACCAGTTCCTCGTTCTCAGCATCATCATGTGTGTTTGGTACAAGAGTCTCAAGCACATAGTCAATTTTCTCATGTCTCAGGTTAATTTTGAGAATCCTTTCCCAGTCCAGAAATTTTATTTCATCAAGTTTGTTATCGATGATAACACGCAACATAAGTTTGTTCGACATTTTCTAGAACAAAAGGTAAATATAGTATGAGTTTTTATTATGAATTAAAAACCAAATATTGCACCTCATTTAATCATAATGATTTTTCACTACTCATTTACTCTCAATTGACTTTCAAAAAAAATTTAGTGGACAAGATCTCATATACTTATTTACGACTCTTGTTGAATGACTAGTCTACTTACTACCTCCGTCCCATAAAAAGTGTTTACTTTTTTTGTTGAATCTGAGATTAATGAAAATAATTAATGTGTTGTATTTTAAGAATGAATAGACAAATATACCCTTAACTAATCATAAATGCTTGTTTTGGAATATGAAAGGATTATGGAAAATTAAATGTTGAAATAGGGGTATGATTGGAAAAAATGTATTTAATGATGTATTGGAAATTTAAATACACATTTTATGAGACAATTCATTTTTCCGCTATGAACATTTTTTGTGGGATGGAGGTAGTACTAACAATTCACATCACGATGTGGTAATCAATCTTTGTCTCTAAAAAGTAAACGATCACTACTTTGGCTGATTATCGAAAAAAATAGTTAAGTCATAACTCAATATTCATGAGATCATAAAATAATCACACCTCAAGAACAACGATATCCCTAAGGTAAGTCAAACCCATTTACGGATCCATAAATGTTTTTCGGCGGGGTCCAAAATATTTTTCTATAGGTAAAATGTAGAGGTTTATTATTTTTAACGGGGTTCGAAATATTATTCTATAGGTAAACCGTAGTGTTTTATTATTTTTTAACAGGGTTCGCGGACCCCATTTACATACATGTGTTCAAACCCCAACTTGGTTGATGGAATGGATCCAAACAAGAGCTCTTAGTCATCGTCAAAATATAGGTAGACATTATTAGAATTCATTTTTTACTTGGAAGCTTGATCGAGATCAATTACGTGAATTTCTAGTAGATGCTGGATATATAGAGCCACCGAGGAGAAGCAGTGATCTGGAGGAAGTGACAGTGGTCGTGGTGGCTGCCGGAGTAGGTCACGAGGGAGACGGTTTTTTTTTTGTGTGTGTGGAGAACGCAGATCAAGATTTAGAATCAAAGAAGAGGGGAATGCCGGAGCATGGAGGTGGGAGGAAGAAGATGATGCTGTTAGGGTTTTTTTATTAACGAGAATAGATCAAGAACAGAAGAGGGTAGGGTTTAGGACCATTGGCGTAACACGGGGAGAGGAAAATCGACTCGCTCTGATACCATAAGAAGGATTAAAGTGTATTATATTTTTATTGACTCAACTGAATAGGGAGAGTACAAATATATAGGCATCGATAACTTAGCCGTCAAGTACATAATAGATAAATATAAAATATTTAAACTATTTCTAGATTATCCTCGACACTACGGTTGCAATTCCCTGAATGGGTTACTACTTCTATTAAGTAGACAATAGAACTAACAATAGAACTCTATGTTCAATCAAGTGTCTACCGTGGACAAGCTAGAATGTTTTAACTAAACCTGCATAAAACAACTACGAACGCCGGAATAAACCGTAGACCTCACCTAAGTAACCACCGTGGACGGTCTAGTTATCTAAGATGATCTAATTTTCTATGTCCTACTTAATTCTTCAAATGGAGTTCCTTCTAATTAAGTTACTGAAAACAAATTGGCCAGATTTAGTACGCATAAATTAAAATAGACAAAAGACGTAGCTAACGCCGAACGCATTAATCGTAATTTCCTGAATGTCACGCCGCATCGATAAAGACCGCCGACGCAGCACGAACGACATAAATCTTGATTATGTGTTTCTCATGCTTAACAAATCAAAATATAACCGGGATTAAGGTTTGCTTAATTACTACATAGTTCGGTAATTGCAAGTTTAATTCAAATTCATCATTAAAACAACAACAAATCTAGGTTACTAAATTAAGCATAGGAACATGTAGTTACCCTCGACGAAGAACGTTGTTCCCACTCCTCAACTCGCTCCCTCGCCAGCGATTTGTATTGATTTCGGGATGAACGAAACAAAACACAATCAAATGACTGCAAGATTGGAGATCGAAGAGAAAAGAGAGATTTTTATTGCTGACTAATGTGGCATTAAATAGAGTTCATGGCCGGCTTAACCTATCCTAACCATAAAGTGGCTCTCAACAGGTATCGTAAAGTCGGCTACGCATATCCCAAGTTTCGCTACAGTGTGGGCTAGGCTCGCTACGGCTAGCCTACTTTTATTCCGCTCTGCTTCAGATTCAGTCTTGGACATCTTGTGCTCTATCTTGGCACAATCCACTAACATTTCTGCTCTAAATCTCTGTCTCCAATGTTTGGTTACTTCATAATCCGTCAAATATTCAAAACACTAAGAAGTAATACCAATTCCTGGGATAAATCATATATAAACCAACAATACGAATCACAAGTCGCTAAGCATATGTAATTAATCCAAATAACTCGTAATTCATAACAGGATTAGTCCAATTAAGCCCCTAAACGGGGTAATATTGATGGTAAATATAGTATAAAGTTGGCTCTCATCAAAACCTTAATTTATCCAATTTTGAACCATCATCAAAACATTAGGGTCCGTTTGTTTTGAGTTTGGTTTAGTTTTAGGGTTGGTCTTAGAAAGTTAAAATATATTTTTGAAATTTGTGTAGATAAAAAAATGATTGATGGGAGAAATCGAAATAAAGTAGTGTAATGAATAAAATATGGAAAATTAGGGATAAGGACACAATCTGAAATATTTTTAAGTAACAGGACAACTACATATTTTTATAGGAGAATGACAAACCTGCATAATTTTTATAATGGAATGACAAACAATGAATCCTTAAAATCAAATAATCTCCCGGTGAATCCCGAAATCGGTGAATTTTGATAAATGAATTTCGACGATGAATCCCTTAAAATTAGTGAATTTCGACGATGAATTTTGAAAATTAGTGAATTTCGACAATGAATTTAAATCGATGAATTTAAACAGTGAATTTCGACAGTGAATAAATAGTTTTTCTTTATGCAAAAGTTTCAAAAAGCTGCCCTTCTTCTACTCAATTGATGAAATATTTTTGTCTTTCTCCCTCATTCCCCCAATAAAATAATGGTAAAAATGTAATAAATTAAATAAAGTGAAATGGTGATGGGTGGTTTAATATTTTTATTTGTAGTTGAAGAAAAAAATTGGTGAGAGAATTGTAATAAATGATTGGTCAAGTGATATAAAATAAACCCAAACACAAACCTAACCCGAAACAAACAGAAGCTTATGGCGAACCTGAAAATGCAACTTAAAACCGATTATGTTCAACAAATTGAAATTGTATTCCTACAATATGCACCATGCATCAAGACACACGTAACGAAGCAGCAGAAATGCCGACTAGGCGGTGGATCAACCTTTAAGGCTACGTCACCACTAATGCATCGACAGTCCCACCGATTCGGTGGTGTGGCTGATGCTGGTTGGATTATATCGTGTACGAATTACAAATCACAAATTGATCTGGATTGAATATTAAACGAAACAGACATTAAACATGATTTTTAATTATACAAACACGTATTATGATTGTTCAAACAAACTTGGCCCTGATACTTAGGAAATCAAACCAGGTTGCGCAGTAGAAGTACAAAAACTTGTTACTCTGACCCAAGAACCGACTTTGAAGAACAATAAAGTACATAAAAGATGAAGACAAAGGCTATTACTAGAATGATCCAAGGGATTGACACTTGATCTTCGGTTGTTAATCCAAACACAAAGTCATCCAAGCGTCTGGCCTCTAGTGGTGATCCACATGAACGACCACCAAAATCCTCGAAGGACTATAATAGAAAAGTTTGACTGCAAGGTTGACTTTTTTCTTCCAGCTCTCTCTTTAAGAAGCTCTTACTCTAAGGGTACGTTTGGATTGCTTGAATGGAATGGAATGAAATGCTTTTTTCATTCCATTCCATCATTTTGGCGTGTTTGGTTGCGAAAGAATGGAATGAATTTTCATTCCATTGGAATGATTTTTTTACCATTTTCATTCCATCAAAAAATGGATGGAATGGACGGAATGATTTGATGGAATGAAATGTAAGCATAACCTAGTGATAAAAAATCAACCACCACCGCCTGCCCGCCTGCAACCTCCCGTGTCATCTGCCCACCCCACCGCAATCCACCACCACCATCCTCAACCGCACCACCACCCTCCACCACCGCCGCCTACCCTGTCACCGCCCTCAGCACAACTCGTCACCATCCCCCATCATAGGCCAACCCACAACCATCACAACCCACCACCACCGCTGCCGTCATAACAATCAATGGTATCACACACCACAACCACCACCACCTCAACCACCACTATCGCACACCACAACCACCACCATCACCACCACCACAACCATTACTATCGCACACCTCACATCATACTCCGCCACCCACCACCGCTTGCTACACTCGTTATCATGCACGCCCATCACCCACCGTGTTACTTGTCACGTCTAATACAAACTTGCATATTTCATTCCATTTCATGCCAAACATAGGAATGGAATCGGTTTCATTCCATTCCATCAGTTTCATTTCATTCCATTACATTCCAGCAATCCAAACGCACCCTAAGAGTTCTCTTGGTTCTAATAAACTTGAGATCGATTGTTAAAGATTAGTGTAATGAGAAGATTGACCCTCCCCTCTTTTTATAAGTGAATGTGGCGCCTCACCTCTCCTCCCAAGCGATGCGGGACTTTGCTTCATCTATTTAGAATGGGAATACGAAAATATTTTTCAAGTAAAAATAAGAATTGGTATTTTAATTAAAAAAACATTAATTTAATTATGCTTTCAATTATTATCCAATATTAATTTTAAAAACTAATATTCCAATATTATTTATTCTTAATTAAATATTGATTCCACTACAACACATTGCAGTAAGCACAATAATTAAACATTATTTAATTATCTCATAATCACAATTTAATTTCGGAAGGCATTCATATGTTAATGGCACGACAGACTTTCAAATATGTTGATCGTAAATATAAGATGTATTTACAAAATACCATTTCTTATTTAACAATCGTGATTGACATCTAGAAATGTGTCAAGACCCTCAATTATCTGGAAGATTTATGTACTACTGACTATAACATTCTTGTGTAACGGTTACCGAGTAACTAGAATCCTTTCGCATATGCGATATCCATACAGTCGATACTTAAATGTCAAGACATCAACAATTATATCTTCTAATATGAATATTTATTATCTCAAAGTAACATACTTCCGTTTTGCAAAGGCTTTTGACAATAAAACATTTCTTATAAGAAAGCCCCTTTTGAATATTCATTCCTACCATTAGGGGATGCAAATTCCTTTGTGCGACATAAATCATATGCATGCTTCAATATCACATCCAATCACTACCGCATGATCGAACCGTCGAGGGAAATATCAATAGTGTCAAAACACGACAATCCACACAGTGCTATTATAACGAACCCAGTATAAGGATAATTACACAACCGTCATAGATATGTGACACTTATGTTGGTCATCTAACATACACATTCAACAATACACGCCCACATACAAGTCCAAGTGTCAACACACTTTGATACATGAGATATATCACCATCATCACAAGATATAAGACATAAATACGTGCTAGTCGAATCAGTATTAATAATATCCTATTTAATAATACATATGACTAAACATATCTAAGAACTAGACTATTTATCATGAATCGAGATCTTATCAACATAAACATCATTTTCTCAATCATTATGTGATTCTAAGTACGCTATTATATAAAATATTAAATTGGTTTCTGAATAAACAAATATATAATAACAAAAGTATTTTTATTATTCATAATAATGAGGTTACATAAACAAAATGGATAGTAATTAACCCATCCCTTACAACCTTTCATTTCTAACCTCTCACACACGCTAAAAGTGTATTATGTGAAAGAGAGTAAAATGAATGGCTCTAATTTATATCAATTGGTGCAACCTTCATACAATCATGCACAATAAAATCTCTCTGTTGGGAAGAGGAGTAGGCCGTGAGAGTTGAACCTCTATATATAACTTGTGTTCACTTTTTTAGTCATTACATTTTGTCTCATGTCGTGCTTGTTTTGAGCTTTCTATTGTCAATCTTTGATGATTTTATAAAGTGAGAAAGATGACAAGTAAAGAAGAAGAAGAAGAACCTTTCATTGAAATCAAAATAATGGAATACAGAGTAATGTTTTCAGTAGTTTACATTCAGCTCATGTTGTCCTTTAAATAGGTGTTTATAGGAGCAGTTAATTTAAACTGATCTAACTAACTTTGTAACTAACTATCTAACTAACTAACAGAATGCCTAAGCTAGTTCTTTATTAGTAATATCATCTTGATGTGATGAGTTGTAACACCCCTCTCAAGATGGTATTACTTTGTCTTGTAGATGTTGTGTATAGGATAGTATGATAGCAGATTCGAAAGGTAGCTCACAAGAGGCTTGGTGAATAAATCTGCAAGTTGTAGATGTGTAGAGATAGGTAATGGCTTCAATAAACTCGATCGATATCTGCCTCTCTAACCACATGGCGCCTATCTCTATGTGCTTAGTTCTCTCATGAAATATAGGGTTCTCCACAATGTGTAAGCACTCTTGTCAGTCACAAAACATAGGTATAGGTTTTTCTTGCTTTATGTTGAATTCTGCAGAAGGTAAGTCACCATTGTAATTCACATGAAGCCATGGCCATGGCTCTATATTCTGATTCTGAGGAGTTTCTAGATGCAGTTGTTTGCTTTTAGATCTCCAACTTATCAATGAGTTGCCTAAGAATACCGAAAACCCTATTATCGATCTTCTAGTGTCCTCACACCCGCCCAATCTGCATCAACATAGGCTTTTAGTTCCAATGCCCTTGAGCGAGAAAAAAGAATGCCTTGTCCAGTGAGTTCTTCAAAAAATTAAGACTCATGTGTTTGCTTTGAGTTGTAATTCAAAGAGAGAGAGTCCAAGAATTGGCTCGGGCTTGTTGAGTGGCCAAAGTAATATCTGGTCTTGTTATCCCAAGATACAACAACTTTCCAATTAGACTTCAGAGTAACCACTTGATTCAAGCTTTGGAGAATCTTTGCTATGTAGTTTTACGTGATGTGTCCATTGGTGTTTGAGTTGGCTTACTGATCTAGATAAACCATAGTCTTCAAGTAATTCCATACAGTACTTTCTTTGTGATAGTACTATGCCATCCTTGGATCTTGCAACTTCTAGTCCTAAGAAGTACTTAAGATCCCCCAGATCTTTAATGCCAAATTTCTGATGCAGGAAATCTTTCAAGTCTCTGATCTTGTTCATGCTGGGACTTGTGATCAACACATCATCAACATATATCAGCAGGGCAATAAAGTCATCTCATGTACCTTTAATAAACAGATTGTAGTCTTGTTTTGATTGTCTAAACCCCCTCTTAAGCAGAGCTTGGGTTAATTTGATGTTCCATTGTCTACTAGCTTGTTTCAAGCCATATAAGGATTTCTTTAGTCTGCACACTTGGCCTGATTGAGTAGTGCATCCTTGAGGTATAGTCATGTACACTTCTTCTGTGAGATCACCATGCAAGAAGGCATTGTTTATGTCTAGTTGCTGCAAGTTCCAACCTTTAGCAGCTGTGATAGCAAGCAAAGTCCTGACTGAAGTAAGTTTTGCCGCTGGTGAGAAGGTGTCTAGGTAGTCTAGACCCAATTGTTGAGTATATCCTTTAGCCACAAGCCTTGCTTTGAATCTTTCCACAGTGCCATCTGCAAAGAATGTGATTCCTCCATAAAGGGTAAAGGTAATGTAAAATTATATGTATTACCTTTGTCTTGATGATATGGAAAGATCAATTCATGGAATGTTACATCCCTACTAATGAATATTTGCCTTGTATGTAAATTTAACAAGTAATAACCTTTGACATTGGCAGCATGCCCTAGATATATAGACTTAATGCTTCTGTGTGCAAACTTATTACCAGCAGTATGCAAATTACAAGCATATGTCAAACAACCAAATACTTTAATATTTTAATGACAAGGCACATTACCAAAATGTAATTCATGTGGAGATTTCTCATGTAATACAGGAGTTGGGAGAACATTAATCAAGTTAACAGCATGGATTACAGAATAAGTCCAAGAAATAACAGAACATCGAGTCGAAAGATTAAACTTCTAGCTACTGAAAGAATATGTTGATGCTTTCTTCCTACAACACCATTCTGTTGTGGTGTGTGCACAACAGAGGTTTGATGTACAATACCTTTCAAAAAGTAAAATTCAGGTATATCAAACTCAAGACCATTGTCAGATCTTAGAACCTTGACTCTTTTATTGAATTGTATTTCAACAAGATTACAAAAATTCTGAACAAGAAGCCTAACTTCTCCTTTGGATTTCAACATATAAACCTAAGTATATCTAGTAAAGTCATCAACTATTGTAAGAAAGTACTTGTGTCCATGAACACCAGTGACTCTATAAGGTCCTCAGATGTCCATGTGCACTAAATCAAAGACACTAGTAGAACTAGACTGACTCAATGGGAAACAAAGTCTTTTTTGCTTTGCTAAAGGACAAATATGACAAACAGTGTCCTGATCAGCCTTGATCTCTTTGTGCTTATTGTTAAGAACTTGCATCCTTTTATGAGAAGCATGCCCCATTCTATAATGCCAAAGCAAATCAGGTTGACTAGTGCACATTGGTGCAGATTCTTCAGATATAGAAACAGCAAAAGAACAGGATTCTTTATCAGCTTTAAGAATGTATAAACCATTAGTCAAATTAGTTGTACCAATCCTCTTCAAACTCAGCATGTCCTGGATGACACAGTAGTCCAAATGGAACTTAAAATTGTAGGCTCTAGTTCTAATCAACTTACTTATGGACATTAAGTTGAAAGTGAATTCTGGCACACAAAGTACATCTTCTGTGAGTTAAATACATGTTAATTTTAACTTTACCTATATGTGAAATTCTAACATTTTTCCCATTAGGTAAACTAACATACATTTGATCAACAAATCTAGAAGAAGTAAACAAAGACTTATCATAGATTATATGACCAGTAGCACCTGAATCCACAATCCAAGAAAAAAGTTTGGATATACCAGCCCTATCTGTAGATTGAAAGTTAGTATTAAGAGCCACAGAATTTACATTTCCACATTCTTGTTTGGCTTGCAATAAACTGAGAATGTGCTGATATTGTTCTTGGAGAGCAGAAACTTGAGCAAACACAGAAGCCTGATTGTTTGCACCAGAATCTCCAGAACCAACCCAAGGATCTGTACTTACAGAATTTGCAGAAGATCTTCCCCTGCCTCTGCCTTTAAAATTTGTGTTTATGATAACATCTGTCCACAGTGTGTCCTGTCATACCACAATGAACACATTGCGGTTTCTTATTTCCATTATTGAAATTCTTTTTGTAATTGTTTCCCTGATTTTGAACAATTGAGGCAGATTTCTGATCTTGATCACTAAAAATTGTAGCTGATTCTACCAATTTGGCTCCAGAAACACCACCATAATGCTGTTGTTTTGCTTGTTTTACAGCCATAGAAAATACAGCCTTTATAGAAGGTAAGGGATCTAACATAAGAACCTGGGACTTAATAGCACCATATACATCATTCAGACCCTTCAAGAATCTAATAACATATTGCTTTTCTATATAACCTTGGAAGCACTTTTTTCCACAATCACAATCCGGAGGAACAGTTAATGTAACCAATTGATCCCACAGTACTTTCAATTTAGTAAAATCTTGAAAACGTGAGATTACCTTGCTTCAGATTTTGGATTTCTTCCATTATATCTAACATAGTATAGGTGTATCTCCACCTCCGAATCGATCTTGAAGGTCATCCCACATGTCCTTTGCAGTCTTGTAAGAGGCAATACTCTGAGCAATATCCCTAGAAACTGAATTCACCAACCATGCCTTCACCATACTGTTACACTGCCTTCAAGCAGAGTAATGGTTATCTGCAGGATTAAGAACCGGAATAGAGCCATCCATGAAACCCATCTTGTTCTTGGAGGATAGAGCTGTAGTCATGGAGATCTTCCAGCTGTGAAAATTTGTATCATCAAGAAGTGGTTGAACAAGAACTAAAGCAGGATTTTTGTTTGGATGAATTACTAAATCTGCAGGAACAGCATTTCCTTGACCTTCCATAGCTGCTAAGGATTTGAGAATCTGGAAAAAAAACTGAAGCGGAATCTTGATGTTTAATGGTTTGATACCATGATGATTTTATAAAGTGAGAAATATGACAAGTAAAGAAGAAGAAGATCCTTTCATTGAAATCAAAATAATGGAATACAGAGTAATGTTTTGATGAGTTTACATTCGGCTCTCTTGTACTTTAAATAGGTGTTTATAGAGCGATTAATTTAAACTGATCTAACCGACTTTGTAACTAACTATCTAACTAACTAACGAGAATGCCTAAGCTAGTTGCTGTTAGTAATATCATCTTGCTGTGATGAGTTGTAACAATCTTTGCATGCTTAAACTCTGGTATCGTTTAGCTTATAATGTGAGGTTTAAGTCTGCATAAGATTAATAGCTTGTATGCTTGATATATGGTGCTAAAACACAAGGTCCTCATAACTTTACACAGTGTCATTGTAGGTGCAATGACACTTAGTATGTTTTGTGTATTGAATTTCTATCTTGCTTTATCTTGTTCCTAACTTGTTGTACTTGATCATATATTCAATATAATATCTTATCTACAAGTCTATAAGCCGAGATTTTTTTAGTTGATAGCTTTAGAATCTCATCTTTAGATTACAAGTTAAACACAATCACTATCACTGTATGATGCAGTGACTTAAATTTAGTTTAACTTGTGTGCTGGGTTCATATCTTTGTTGTAACTTGATCTAAGATGTGTTTGAATATCTTTGAGCATTATACTTGATTCAAAAGTGATTATCTCTTAGTATCTCAACTCACACACACCTCACAAGTTTATTTACTCACGATTGTTATTGATACATGCTATTTGTCTAAAGAACACTTTGTATAATTTGTTGTGTATGTTGTAGAACATATTACATAATATATGAGAACTTAACTTTGATCTACGTGTTTGAATCAATTTAATATCGCATTCGATTATCATTCATACGCACTTTATCTTTGAAAAGTTATGTTTCAGGCGACAACAATTTTTTAGTGGTATACTTTGAAGGAACAACCATTAATGATCAAATATTCAACCACAACAAAAAGTAAAAATATTTCATGTCTCTGCATCTCCAACAAAAAAAATCATGTTAAACTGATTCTTAGTGATGTGGATATTGAAGTTCTAGAATATGCCTTAAGACCGATAATTCCATTTGGGTTTTGTCACAGTATCGTATATTATTCTGACATAACACGTCTATGGCACGTATCGGCTGACTAAAATAATATTGTTTCCAAATTTCATAACCGACACGTTATCGACACTCGGTGACATGGAGTCCAAATTCCAACATATTCCTCGCCATAATTTTTTCATTTTTAGATCTTGCCTTTTCAAAGAAGCGTGAAAATACAAGATACATTGCATATGAATTTACAAATAAATATTCCAAAGAATTATCGTAATTTGGTAAATGTATCATTTTGGAAAATTAGGTATAAGTCCACTTTTCTCCTCTTAATTAAGCATTAATCCACACATCTTTTTTTAGTTGCAATAAGGACAAATAATTCAGTCGGACTAAATTACCTTTATCTTCCAATCATTGTTTCTTCTTCCTCCTTCTCCTCTACTTCCATTTCCCGCCTCTGTCTCGCCCCAAATAATTGGAACCCCAACCAAAGTAATGGCGGACAAGAAGAAACACCGCCCACCACCGCGCCCGGCGACCAGATCGACTCCTTCAGCTTTGGTTCTAAATCGAAACCAGCGATGTCATCCTCAAAACCCTCGAAAACCGAAAGCGGCAATTAGAGGTTGAGATTCCAATATATAATATAGTTAAACAAGTTCACTAAATGCTGACAGGTTCGTGTTTATACATCGAAGAGAATAATGCAAGAACTGGAAGCAGCGAAAGAAGAGTATATCCGGGCTACATTTGGTGTAAGGAATGATAGAAAAATAGTCTTGCCGAAAATTGTGGAATCCTTCATCAAGGATTCGGTTCAATGTCAAAGTGATGTAATCGAAACGATCCAGCAATCTTTACCTGAATCTGTTAAAAAGAGCATAAAGAAGTCTCAGATAGGGAAGTCACGCAAGAGCATTGAATGGGTTCCACATAATTTTGCTTTCAGGTACCTCATCATGATTCATGAAGCACCTTCTTAAGTAATGAAAACATTCCCTTATTTGTGGGTCTTTCTTTTGTTGGGTTGTCCTCTTTTGAAACTATCCTCGATTTTGCCGCATTCCTTCAACTCCAAGCTTCTCAAATTGAAGGACAACATCAAGGTTTTCAAAGTTTCGATGACCTCAATTTGTTTACTTTAATGATTCTATCTTTGCTTAGTGCTTTTGTGCTTTTCCTTTATTTAGTTGCAGTTTTTGGCAATATAGGATAAGTGAGAATTGCACTGGTTGTGTTTGCATTTGTTGATTGTACTTGTGCTGTTTTTGAGCTCTTAGATGATGTTTGAGTCATTCGTTGATGTCGTGGTTTTATCTGGACCTTTTTCTTTTTCTTTTTCAGCATGAAATCGTAATGTTCATTTTTTTCAAACAGTAGAGTATGTGGTTATTGGTATAGTGTTAACTTTATGGACAGACAAAATGAACTTGCTACTTGCCATGACAAGAAAAGAAAAAAAAAAAAAAGAATGGAAAAGAAAATCAAAAAAAACCTATCATCATCATCCATGATTATAATGTTTTTGTCCCTTGAATAAAGCCTTAAATGAGCCTTATATGAGCGGATATACGTGCCTTGAAGTAGTCACTTGAATTAAACCTTAAATGAGCACGATCTTTTGTTTACTAATCGCGATCGACATCACATTTCTGACATTCATTAGTGATATTGTTTTGTTTACTCGGGGACCTTTTCCATCTTGGTGAGTCAATCTTTTTCACTGCATGCGAGTTTTACATGCTTAAAAACCTTCAAGTTTGTATATATTATCAAATTTCTTTTGAATAAAGTTGATTTGGTTGTTCATTGTTCGATTTATATCTAAAAATCAAAAGAATCTAAGAGTGATAGTTTGATTACTAGGTGCATAGATATCTTGTGCAAAAGCCAAGAATTCTAACTTTTCTAGTCTCAATACTTCTTTGAATTACGTTATCTTTAGGTCCATAAAAAGAGTCCGGATCCTCTCTCCTCATTGATAGTTTTGTTTACGCTTATTGGTATCAAAGATGGCGATGCCTAGTTTAGCATGCTCTTGAGTTGAACACCAGCGATTGCGGCAAATGCATGGTTAATCGGATGAAGTTCAACCCCCCGGCTTGTGGGTCGATCATGAAATGCATGGCTAAGTGTTTGTGGGTGGAACCGCGCGCAAGTGTATGAAGAAATGCGATTATGTACGAGGGGGCTATCCGAGTATCGTCGATTGCAAAAACCGCTTTTGTCACAATGCACGTGTAGTCGCTCGAAGATATTAATAAAATAAATGGCTCATAATCATGAGTTGCAAGTCTTGGTCTAGCGGCTGACCCTTTTCATTTCCACAGCAATTAAGCTTCTCCAGTTGTTTCTAATCTTATCCCAAAGAAGCAATGAATTGTATATGAGCCACATATGATATTGTGTCCCTTGAATTAAGCATTAAATGAGCCTTATATGAGCCAAATAGGTGTGCTTTGAAGTAGTCACTTGAATTAAGCCTTAAATGAGCCTGATATTGTTTCATCGACATCGACATCAAGTATCACATCACATTCTCGATCATCGATATTGTATGCCTTATATGATAATCTGTTATTGATATTGTATGCCTTATATGAGCGGATATGATATTGTGTCCACTTGAATTAAGCCTTAAATGAGCCTTATATGAGCTAGATATATGTGCCTTGAAGTAGTCACTTGAATTAAGCCTTAAATGAGACTCGACATCGAGCATCGAGCATCGATTCGACATCGTGTTAGTGTAAATCTTTGCGATTAAATTTGGCTTTCAAATACTACGTTGAAAAGGTATCAAATGAGGTCTCAAAATGAAGATAAAAAAATATGAACTTTGATGAAATAATTTTGATGATCGGTGTTCTAAATTAAAAGTTACGATCGTTTATTAGAAAACGTTTTGGTTAATGCAAATATTTTTCGCTTTCAAAATTTCACGTCGCAAGGAGTATCGTATTTGGCTCAAATTAAAGAGCAAAAAATATGAATTTTGGTGAAAAAAATTCGATGATCGGATAATAAATCAAAAGTTCACGGATGTTTAAAAATAAAAATAAAACTGAAACAACGGAAGAATGCGATAGCGCGTCCCTTTAATAAAAGGGGTAATTTTGTCCGTCTGAAATTGTTTCGTCTTTTCTGTTAAAAAATGAGTGTCTCCTATTTATTCATTTTGTAATTTTTTTGTCTTTTTCCCTCGATCTCTCTTTATTTTTTAAATTATTTGTTTAAGGTTGATAAAACATAATCTTTTGTAAGTTCTGATAATTTGAAACTCAATAACTTTTTTATATTTTCTTTTTTTAACTCTATAAAGGCCAAATATTTATTTCTGATATTTAGAGAATTGATACATTACGTGTATTTCTGATATTTTTTATAAGCCTAATTATGCACATTTCTTTGAATTGATGACTAAAAAACCTTGTACCATGCAGACAGTGAAACTTCCTAAATCTACCACTGATGAAATTGGTCGTATGTGACATGCCTTTTTTGGGGGTGAGGAAATGGCCAACGTCGCCTCCACACTATCCCCTAAGATGCAGGGAGGGCTGGGATTCCGGGACCTATTTAAGATGAACATGGCTCTTTTGGGAAAACTTGCTTGGAACCTCATCCCAAGCGTTGTGGGCTAAAGTCTTGAGAGACAAATATGGGGACCCAAACACCGAGGTGAAAACTACTTCCTCAAGGATTTGGAAAGACATATGTGCCGCTTAGAAACACATGCGATACAATGCGAGTGATAATCATGGAACGTTGCCTTTGGGGCCCTCGTGGGAATGGCAAGTAACATTGTTGCCTCCGGTTATGAGACCTTGTGCGACAATCATGATGCTGAAATCGAATGATGATATTCGGAGCCTAGTTTGGCGCCTCAAAGGACCCCTACGAGCCAATTTTCTTCTTTGGCAACTATGCCACGACTCCCTTTATGGTGCAGGAGACCATCTGTAGACGTCACATTACTGCATCCCCTACCTGTCCACTTAGCCATCAGGACATTGAGTCTATGCTCCACACCTTTCGAGACTGCCCTTGGCCTCGACAGATCTGGAACCATATGGTCCCCAATGACTCTTAGAGGACCTTTTTGAAGCTGCAACAACGAGAGACTGGTTGAGTTTGAACCTCACACGCACTTCCACTCACCCATTTAGGAAGGACAACTGGAGCTACATCTTCAGAGCGCTTGGTAGTATCTCGGTATTGGAGAAACCAACGTGTTCACGGCAATGGAGAAGTTTATCCCCGTCAATTCACATTTTTGTCTAATGTAATTAAGAGGGCTAAGAACCTTAGACTTGCATGGGGAGATACATGATACTATATGAGTTCTGATTGTAATTTGTTCTAGCTCATGTTGGCTATTTCTAATAAAAGCTCCTCATTTCCTTAAAAACAAAACAAATAGTGATAATTCATATTTATTACATGAGCACCGTAAAGTAAAGGCAAAGGGTTTAGGCAAATCAATCATTTACCATTAGAATGGCCACCATGCTTGTGGAAAGGCCAAAGGTTAACAAGGCGCTCCAAAACTGCGGCGCTTTTTTGAAATAATAGCGGAAAAACCCTGAGGTGTTGCCGGTGGTGGAAATCTTCAGCTGGCATGGCAAAAGGACGGATCATCTTTTCCATCTTTTTCCAAGGTCAAGTATGACCCTACATCTTGTAGTCTCTCTGGACCCATTATTGGCAATGTGTGTTCCTGCCTCAGAGACCCTGCCTTTTCATCATTATCCTCCTTGTTCTGTCACACGTTACAAACAAAAGCCAATCATCTTTCAAGCCTAAATGATTGTTGTCTCACCCAAACGAGAAGAACAAATATAAAGTAAGTTTACTTTGTGTTTGTTCTATGAGAACAATCAGTGGGACGGAAATATGAACAATCACTGGACCGTTCAGTAAGTGTATCACTCTTAGGCTCTTTCTCGTCAAACAACATAAAACACCAATTATTGGCAACATCAATAAACTTCAGATAGAAGGCCTACTACAATACCCGCAGCAACAGGGAAACACCAATCTAACCCTAAGGATACTTTTTCCAGCATTAACTTGAATAAAATGTACAAATATAAATAATCATTACCTCCAAGGAGACAAATCTGCACCCCTGCTGAAAGCCATCTCAACACGAAATCTTTTCGGATCTTCTAAAGGCAGCTGCATCAATCCATTTCAGATAGTCATCTCCTCTCATACTCATTTCTTTTTATTTATTTAAAAAAAGACACTTATACTCATTTTCAAACTTCTGAGTTCAGCTTTTAAGGTTAATGGCATAAGGTATTAATGTGACGATGAAATAATCCCCTTTCTAACCTCTGTTCATGAAAAAGTAAGTAGCAGGAGACTTTTCCTTATTTCGAGAATTTTTATTTAGTTTCCACAGAGAAGAAAATGTGTACAAACCTCAATATTTTCAAACATCCTCAGCACTATATAACTCATGTAGTCTAGCTCTTTGGTCTTGAAAAGGCGCTCCAAAGCATTCTGACAAGCGAGACTAGATTCTTCTTGAAGAGATTCATCCAGATTGCAATAACGAAGTACATTCATCAGTGAATGAATATGTGATTCCTGTGAATGAAACAGGTCATCAGTTAGAAGAAGATAGAGGTTAATAATAAGAGCCAGCATCCCATGCATATTCAAGTGATTTGCAATCAAGAATGTGAGTGCTTACCATGAACCTATCCAATTGTTTGCAATGTTAATTAGTTATCAAAAGTTTTCTCTAAATTTCTTATACCATGAACTTTTCAGAGAACATGTGGATGAACATGGGGTGCCCATGGATAAACCATTTCAAAGGAGCAAATCAGTATAATGCATCAATTTTTGCAACAAAAACAATTAAAATATTATACATGTAATCAATAACTCTACGTGTGAGTGTTTGTCACTTTGAGGTCACCTAGACACATTCATTGAGCAGAGTGCATGCACGCAACAATAGATACCAATGATGAGTTTAGTACACTTACCGAGGTGAAGTAAAGGCGTGTTCTGACATGTCGTTCAGGTGTTCTCACATTAGCATACCTAACAAAGAAGACAACATTGATAAAACAAGACATCTAGTATTTTCTTCTATCCAAATTCATCTGATATTACAAATGAAATTTTATGGTACAATCATTCTACTGAAGGTTGTATCAAGTGAATGTATTATGTTTCATCCATTTCTACCCTTTCTATAGTATGAGTGAAATAGGGTGAAAATGTATGGACATAATAATGCATTCACTTGTTACAATCTTCCTACATGAGTTGTACCATAAAAGAATTTGAATACAAAGAGTTAACTTTTGGAATTGATTGGTGGTAAATGAGTGACTTCTTCCCTTTTAGAAAGCAAAGGAATGACTTCTTACTCTGGATCAAGCGGTATTTGGTCTCTTTGCCATCATCATCATCGTCGTAAGTCCATCATCATCCTGCTCATCAGTGAAACTGGTGCTTTTGTGTCCTCCTTCTTAAGGCCAACCTTTTCTGTAAGCATCTGTGTCTGCCTTTGTTGAGGTACTGTCAATAGATCCATCTTCTTGGCTGCCCTTTAGTCCAGCCACGCTGATTGCTTCTTCACGGGTGTTTCTCAGATCAATCAATATTTTACCCAAGAGCCGTCTAGCAATCTGGAAGGCAATGTGTATCAGATCTGATTTACCTCAACTTCATCTTAGTATCTTACATCATACATTTTGTGCACTAAGATGATGGAAGCCACTTCATTTCATTTATTTTCTATTTTCTTTTTCCTTATAGGTGTGGGATGCAGGGAAAAGCGATTATTCGGATGAGTCTTGGTTCTGAACCTAATGATCCTCTGCTAGTTGGAGCAATATCCTCGATTGGATGAATAGGCCTCCCATATAAGGTTAATAAAGCTTCACTTAATGAAACTACGCTTATGGCTGATTTAAAATACATATAAAATATGGCAGGAGAAAATAAAATTAGATGCTGGAATATAAGGAAAGCAAGGAAAATGGTGTTAAAGCTATAAGCCCCTTAAAGCCAGAGGGCCGTCCATTGGTATATAAAGAATTTTAGCGGCAGAAGAGCGGAAAGTACATGACCAATTTGAAAGGTAAGGTGACAAGTTAAAGACATTCCAGATTTGTAAAATGGGCTGAAGATGAAAAAAAAAAAAAAAAAAAAAAAAAAAAAAAAAAAACTTGTTAAGAAATAAGCTAAAAGAGATGTGTAAAAATCGTTAGAGTGAAGGAGAAGAAAAATAAGCTATCTAACTCAAGTTATTGGTATAAAATATTAACGATGATGGGAGTTTAGTGAAAGAATGGAGATGGGAAGATGCAAGAGACACTTTTACTAGCTTTTAAATGGATCCATGAAGCGATCTCATAATGAAAGACTCAATAACTCTAAAGAGTGTATAAACTTGACGTACATTAAAAAACCATCAAACGTAGATTTTTAATGAAGACGGAAAAGTAGAAAAGAATCTAAACATGATGATAAGATATCGTAATTAAAATATAAAAAAAGTATACACAGGAAGCAGGAATAGTATGCTCTAAAAACATGTACACAAGATTTTGTATAATGAAACCTGACCAGTACCTACATACCATATTACAAGAACACAAGGGATAGATAAAGTGTTGAATTAACTTAATAAGTCACACAGGAATCATTATGAGTGATTGATAAAAAAACCTTGAAAAAGTCTAGTTCATGTTATAAATTTGGATTTATGCCGGAAAGGTCCACCTTTTAAGAAGAAGAATTGAGAGACTTGCAGGAGAGGAAGCAAGGGTTGCAAAAGGATTAATTGACATATTATTACTTTTATGGAGAAATCTTTGAGTTTTGAAAAAGACAGGTATTGAAGTAGCATACAAAGAAATCTTTAAGGACATGTATGAAGATACAGTAGCAGTTGTAAACACTTCATGAGCAGGTATTACCTTTGAACCAATCTTTAGCTTCTGCTTTGCGTTTATCCCATATTCATTGGGAATAACACCATCTGCAAGCAACTGAAACAGTTGGAAGCAGGCACAAGTCATACAGAATGTAATTTGTGAATGAATACATTAGTGATATAAATGGGTGTGCCATACCCTAACCAATCTGGAAAATGAACGTCATGTACACCATGTGGTTCACTTTCTATCAAATCAGTAGGCTAAGCTGATATTCTCACAAACAGATTACTGAATCTAGTCCTGACAGCCAAAGCCTTTTACCACTAAATTGAACATGGTAATTCCGAATTTTTATATTAAAAGATACTCCTTCGTTTCTTATATATCATTGGTGGTAGTAAGATTATGAATAAACTTGCTAAATTGTGTTAATACAGTGAATTTGTAATTGATGTAGTGATTTAATGGAGTATGTAGTACCTCCATCTTTTTGGCACAATTTTTGTAGAATAGCAGAAAAATTTATAATTATTCTTTCTTCATCTAATGCGAAACCAATATCCACACTCATTTGTCTGTACTTTAAAACTACTGCAGGAATGATAGTTTAAAGTTAGTTTAGACCTTTTATTTTAAAATGTATAACACTCATCCACCAAATCTAAATTTGTGTGAAAACCTCTATAAAAACTTATATTCTGGTATGGAGGTAGTAGTTGTTAGGTGAAGTAAAAAAGAAAATGAGTAAAGAAGGAAAAAAAAGCGATTAATGTCGTCTTGATTTGCTAAAGTGACAAATAATTGAAAAAATAACAAATCCTCTGACAGATAATAATAAAAGAATAATAATATTAATAAATAAATAAACAAATAAGCAGGAGACTTGAAATTTCATCAAGGCGTATAAGCAAGGAGCAGAGCATAAATTGCAGCATTATAAGGCGTGAGTCTACAACAACACATGGCTAACCGTTATCTTCAAAAGGTCTTTGTATCAGATAATATTTAAATATCTAAACGAAGGAAAGGAAAGGAAAAGGAAAAATGTTAATGAACTTTTATCTAAGAAAAGTAGAAAACCTACAACATAAACAACTTTTTACCTGAGCAACTCGAAAGAGTTCATCCAAACCTTCAAAGCTAAATGTGCATTGTGCAAGATATCATACCTGTTAAAAGTAACATGAAGTCAAACGCATCATAAAACCAAAGAGACTTACACACGGTCCTTCACCACATAATTAAGGTAGAAAATGAAGTCAACAAACATAGAAAGATGAAAATACCAAACAACAGTTGCAATATTAAAAGAATTTGATATCATGACTAAATGAAATCCTTGATGTTCAGGCATTTATGGTCATGTAAAGTGCGCTATATTTCTGCATACAGTCACCTCCAATTCAAAATGGTAATAGTCTCTTACTTGCTGGAGTCATATACATCTGGAATTTGTGTCATATCGAACCGGCTGCAGGAAAAACATAATAACATAAAACCAATTGTGTGAAGCGACAGAAATTAAAAAAATCCCCAATAGACAGTAAAATCTCAAACTCAGGTGGAAAGGAACTTACTTCTTCCTTTCATTAAATAAGTCCTTCTCAAGTTTTAAGCCACCGAGCATACATCAAAGAAAATCCTTCACTGCCACAAGGTAACCCTGCTGCTAGGCGATCAATATCGATATTTGTCTTGCCAAGTGCTTTAGCTTGATCATATGGAGGAATGACATCATATGGATTAGATCTCTGCAAGTCTTTCAAATTCATCCTCCGCCAGTAACCTTACTTGTTCTGTTACCTTCTTGGTCAGATCAACCTTATGGGGAGTAATCATGTCAGAAACCAGCACACCTAGGCCACAACTTAAGAAACTTACAGCATGAAAAATACCAAGATTGGAAAAGTTCATTAGCATTTGTGGAAGGCCAGCTCCATCCACCATCCATGGTTGTTCTGGTGATTAAACTATCTGATCAGTCTTTACTCCAGAAAGAACAATGTCATGCAATCTAGCCTGAATATAGATACAAAAATACAAGATAAATACTACATAGAGGTGTACTTTGTTTAATTAGCTACCTGCTAAACTTTCTTCTTATTAATAATAGTTGTTTAAAATACTACATAGAGTGTTATACATCAATTAGAAAGGAAAGACTATTCCCTTTTCACTTAAGCCCAGAAAGCAATTGTAGTACAACCCATATGCTTTACTGGAAACTCAGAAAACAAGAGCAGGTTAACAATAGCAAAAACCTTAGCTTCTTCCATCTCAATACTGGCTGTGTTAAGTCCATCCAACATAGAAGAATCCTTGCTCACCAATGAAACCTTAGAAAAACAAAGTAAAGCCAAAAGAAACTATGATTATTAAACACCACTTCCATATAAAGGGGCAGATCTCAAAGACCAATTTCACAAACCAGGATTGGAGTTAATTGTCCTTCCAAATCAAGTAGACCTTTTGCAAATGCAGCAGCTGACATCTGGCATCAAGAAAGATAGATCATGTATGATACCTCAATCAAGTTTCAATGGCTTTGTAACAATGAGAGATGAAATTGTGTCATTAGTCTAGCAAAGGACTAAATGAATGAACATAATCTGTTAACCCTATTAGCAACATGCCACCCAACCAAGATAGGACATATAAAAAGCACTAAGGAGTTGCGCTTTGCTTAATTTCTTTTTCTTCGTTCAACAAATTTATTTTATTCAAGCCTGATCATCAGCATTGGAGTCATTCGTAGGGGATATTCTTGTTAAACTTGGATCTCTACGGCGTTCGACAAATTTATATTCCCTCACAGATTCTTAGTCTGTGTTGAAGATAGTGTTATTAGCCTTGTTATTAGTCTTAATTAAGTGCTTTCAGTCTTTGATCTTAGCCTTAATCTCCTTTGCAATGATCTAATATGCGGCTAATTGGAAGTAAGTGTGTTTACTGTTCATTAGCCGTTATTAGTGGAGCTGTTTGAAGTTTATAGCTGTTGGTGGCTTTTCTATAAAGTGTAATCAACACTTATCATACCCGATAAGCAGTTTTAATATATTCAAAGTTTTAGCTCCATTCTTCTCTCTAAACCTCTATTTCTACAGTTTGCACACTTCCACACCGTCCTGATCATCCATGGCGAGGGCATCCTCCACCATCAAAGGCGTTACCGCTGCTGTAGTAGGTGGACCATCAGCAAATGCGCCAGACTTTGGTCATCACTCATCTCTCAACATGTCGGAGGCGAACCGGCATTTTCATCTCAAAATAGATTTACAGTTATTAAGCTAAGCCATTTGAAAATGTTTAGAGCTCGTTTTCCAGACTATCTGTAACATCCCAAAAATATTGAAATTTATTATCGAGATATACCTTATACTTATTATTGGTATCTGATTAGCCGTTATAAAATAAATAAATAGAAACATATTATAACCTCATTTATTATTTTTCGTTTTTAAATGGCCATTACAAACAATAGATATATATATATACACACACACCGTCTACTCCTTCTATATTTTTTCAAAATCATGATTACCTATCTATCTCTTTTCTTCCTTTCAAAAAGAATAATGATTAGGTTGTATACATATCTATATATACATATATATATATAATAGATATATGCGTCTATGCCTTTTTCCTTTCAAACTTCATGATTAAGTTAAAAATGACAGCCGACCACATGTAGTTTGGGATTTTGAAAATAAATTGTAACAAATTATGTGTTTAATTTAAGAGGATAAATTGTAGGTTGAATATCAAAATTGAGGATAAACTAATATCAAATTAGGAGATAAAAATTTAAACATATTATATCGATAAAGGTTATTTAACAAACTTTTAAAAGTTTAAAAAATTTAAATTCCAATACTTATCTTTTATCATTGAATGCAAATTTTACTTAGCTATAAATAGAAGATGGTGTGAGTCTAAGATTATTAAGTCAAAAGAAAGGAGTATCAGTGGTGGTTGACGTCGAGTTTAGTATTTTAGCAGTTTCAGTTTATTTTTACGGTGTCTATAATTTTTCCCCTTCTATTTTATCTTAATCATTATGTTCCCTTGAGCCAATGTTTTGAGGAATGAGACTACATCTATTCACGTACATGTACAAATATTAAATCATAGCTTTTGTTCATTCGGCCAATGAAGCTTTTTGAGAAAGTCAATGCATATTTTGTTTGTTTCTCGAATGATCTCTTTTAACATAATACTAGGTTGGTTATAGATTCTTGTTATTTTATTTTATTTTTATTTTTATTTT